>VBVQ01004155.1:5655-15765 GCA_011636635.1 Tetramorium simillimum
CAGGGTCGGAGTAAAAAACTGATTTTTACCCGGTTTTTTACTCAAAGTTTCTAGTTTTTTTCGGTACTTTTCATCTCTAGTATATACAGTGTATGTATATAGCATACTATCGCTGATAATGTCATTATCTTCTTAGTGACCTCATTATTCACGTAGCAACTCGATGTTTATTTACACGTCTATATTTTATGTAGACGATCCTTTTATATTAAAATATGTCTGTGGAAGCGTTTCTATCATGATAAGAACAGTTGTTGAATCTGCCCGACACTTGTTTTACAAGAAAATTAGTAAATAATATAATACTAATAGTTTATCAAATTTAACAAACACGTAAATAATAAATGCCTGTAAATTTTGATTATTTGTCATAACATTTTCATTGAAAACGAAAAATGCAAGAAAAAAAAGAGGTGAATAAATTATACATCTGTTTACTAATGTAGAATAACTAGAATTAGGTTTGTCGAAAATTGTTAGAATTAATATTTTATATGTCTAATTGTAAGCATTATATAAAGCAATTGTGTGCAAAAAAATTTATAGTTGATTTACAAAGTAATTTATTTCGGTATTATGTAAGTAACCTAATGCAAGTTCACACCATTTTCTATTCCTAAAGTCATAAAGTCGTAATCCAACAATGACAACGATAAAAAGAGCATCAATATTTATTTATTCATTGACGCAATGTCTTGTATATATGTGTTAACTCAAGCTTGCAGCCACAAAAAAAAGATCTTATTTAATAGACTCTTTTTTATTGAATTTGTTCGAAAAAGTTTGTTGTTGGTTTACAATTAATATCACTTACGATGACTGACGTCAAAAAGCACTCAGTTATATATGTATGTATGTATGTATGTCACGAGCAGGATTCAAACAATCGATTCGTGAATTAATTGACTGTACAAAAAATTTGATAGATTTGATATATGGAAGCTTACTGTATATAAGAATCGTTCAATCTCCATTTCAAGTTTTGATTGACCAATCTAGGTAGAAAATGACAATGATATTTATATTTCTAACCGGTTATATTTCCTGCCAGTCATTTTTACAATTCGACTCTACAGATAAAAAATATTCATAACATGAAAAAAAATGTTCCATCAAAAAGTGCTCCTGAAATTATAGAAATTTGTATTCGCAAAAATGTCTTGTATATTAAGACTAGTTAATGAAAATTTCAATTTATATGTATAATGTCTAATAATAATTAATTAAGTTGCTATATATATTGTAGTTTCTGATATATAAAATAGAAATTATATCATTTTTCATAAAATATTACTAAAAATTTATTTTATTTAGAACGCTAAAAAACTATAATATTTATAGAAGTTGTAACATGACTCGAATATTTTGCTCTTTTTATCGTTCTATTAGCTATTTTTATTATATGACATATTTTATGTATTTTACATTTTACGTTCATTTCATAAAATCCTAAATAAATAATACAAATACTTATTATATGTATCTGATATTTTATCTAAGAAGGGGAAGAAGAGTTTACGATTGAAATATAAAAATATTACTTACCACATTCCATATCGTTAAATATTTTAATTGGCCAGGTTCAAATTTGCTGAACTTGTTTGCGAGGAAAGGAATGTGTAACACATAGAAGGCATAATATAGTGTGAAGCTGTAAGCCGCCAGATTGACCAAATGGACCACGGTGTTTAGAACGTGTGTCATCTTGATGAAATTCTGTCAAATTCAATAAACGTGCTCATTAGTGTGCTGAAGTAGCGAAAGTGGTAATATAAAATACAGAAATACATATGAAAAGCAGAATAAAATTGTGCGTCATGATAAAATATTGAGATATTATAAGTGTATAAAATTATATGTCACGTGATGATGTCTCAATATTAACGGAAAAAATTAATGTTAACAGCATTAGCTCTATGTAAGCAGTCTAATTAAAAAGAATTCCATTAATTCAATATATTTAATTTATAATTTAATAATCTTATTATAATTCATTTTCAATAAAACAAATAATGTTCGAACAAAAGCATAACGATTTTATTTCGTTTCATTATAATTGAATAAATACAAGATTATTTTCAATTAAACTGCTGTTATGCTATTATTACAACATTATTTTCTTTTTCATGTACAAATATTAAAAATTCTAGCAGGTGTATTGAGATGGGATAAAGTTTCGTGAAAAAATTAATTTTTTAAAATTATATACATTTAGCATGTTATTGACTTTAAAATTTTGCAATTTGAGGTATTCTGTGCTGAGGTATGATTTGCTTCGTTCAGCACGAATATAACGCTTGAATATAACTTAAAACAGCAGTTCAATAATCGCAACTTTTTGTTGACGTTGACGATATCAATTAATCACACAGTTTACATTAAACAACGGAATAAATATATCTTTTATTATATAAAACTCATTTTAGACGGTCCATTCGTATTAGATTTCAGACTTTTATTTATAATTTTATATACGTATATTGCTATGTGTAAATGTATATTTTAAAATGTATATGTTTGATATAAAAACATATATAACATATATAAACTCTTTATAATACATAAAAGTACAAATAAAATTGTATTCTAAAATGAATTTTATTCTAACACAAATTATAAGTCGTGAGCTCGATAAAAATACAAACTTTAGAATATGATATTAATAGGGATGTATTAACTCATTTAATAAATTTACTTATATTAACGCGAATAATGCTATTTTATTTATTAGTATCGTTATCTATTTATTATTCAGTAATTATTTAATGAATTGTGTATTTAATATCATTATACAAATTATTTATTATTCCTACATTATTATTTACCTATTATAATTATTACTTATAATTAATAATGTTTTAACTAAGATGCATATTTTACATATTTAAAACAGATACAAAACAAATTAATTTTTTTTATATTAGACTGTTACATGATGTTTATGTGCTTTGATGTAGAGCAATTAAGTTAATGAGATCAGAGTATACTCGTCCAGTCTCATGTAAGCAGATCTTATAAACAGAGTTTTAAAAATCTTTATTCTCACGAGTTTAAGTTTCACAAAAAATTTGTTCAATTTGAAATTAGTTCGTAATTATTTTATAATTAGTGCAAAATAATAATCTGATAAATTGTAGCTATCGACTAAGCTTAAAAAATGTTTTCATCATAAATATGTGCATAATTGCTATCATTTACGTAGGGCCGGGTTTTCCAACTTCTTGGTAAGCTAACTAATATGCTAATTAAATCATACGTCTAAACTTGTCTAATTTGAAGATAAAACAAAGATAGACATATGATTTAATTATTGAGCTAATTATTAGTTAGCTTACCAAGAAGTTAGAAAAACTGGCCTGTAATCCTATAATCTACATGAAATAACTATAAAATTATACTTATGTATCTAGCTAGACATATTTGGTGCGTTCCGTTTAATGCCTGATGCGCATAATGCATCATTTATCCTTGTTTATTTTTTGTGAACAAGAAGGATAAATGATGCATCATGCGAATCATGCATGAAACAGAACGCACCTATTCTCTTGGCAAGGTTAACAATAAGCAAACAAATTGCTTCCTATTTAATTCCTTTTTAAAATTTTAATAGATATCATTGCTACTTTTGGAATAATTTCGTCTCCAAATCGTCAGACAAATTATCTATATACGTTCAATTAACTGAAGCGAAAGATTTCCAAGCGTAGAATTCAATAACGTTAGTTTAACGTCATCTTAAAGTCACGTATTATTGAGAGCGGGAGAATTAGGCTCTTAGATAACGTTTCGTAATCCATTCTGTGTCTTGTCTTACGCGTGCCGGACGATGCAGAGCGACGAGTGCTTCTCAGAGCAGTTATTTAACTTCGCGATTCAACGGTATCTCTTCCGTGTCTTCAACGACAACGAATCATATATATCTGCAATCTCGCCGCGTCGAAATGCACACGGATGCGATCGTATTCTCGCAGCGGGAAATTTTAGCCGGGAAATAACCGGTTGTTGAACCACGAAATCCACCGCGCGGCTACGGTTATACGGCTACGGTTGCCTATCGGGACCTTGACCGTAACAATACCGTATTGTAATCGCATGTAAATTTTATAATTGCCCAATAATTCTGCCGACCGTTACATAAATGACCGCCACATTCTGGCGGTCAAAGATAAACATGTGTGGCACTTCATAATCCTTTATGATAATAAAACGATAAAGATGTTTTTGACGTCATTCTCAGACGTCTTCAACTGAATAAATTTTCATGACAAAGGCATCTTATAAAATATTAAAGAATTAAATTTAAATTAACTTCTTGAGTTAAGTAAAAAAATAAATAATATTTTATTATTTTTAACTATTTTTAGCTACATGTGTCGAAATTATTATTTCAAAACAGATACAAAACAGATACATAACATGTTATTTAACTCCATTATTTTAATTAAATAAATGATATCCTGACTAGGAGCGGTGGCAATTTAAGGGGTGATTAAACATTACTCAAATTGAGTGTTTGACATTATGAAATTAACAGTGCAAAAAAAAGTTTAGAAGATGTTTGCCTTTGTACGCTTCGTACATCGTAATCATTTTTCGCGACAAGTGTAAAGAGAAGTTCAGTTTAGAAAAATTCTTCTTTGATTTTAACTCGCATTTATATGTTTTATATAGCGTAATAATTATTAATATGACGATGATATAAATGTAGTATGAATATAAAAGCATTAATTATATATTGAAAAATTTATAAGAATAATGAAGCATACGTCACATTTTAATGAAACTTGGACTATTATTTTTATATTCCAATTTCCAATAGATGATACCCAAACAGAAGGATGATAAAGAGTTGAATCAACAAGTTGAGTCAACAAAATTATAACACACTCGATGCTGCATTTTATTATACATATAAGCAACGTCTTGTAATAACGTTGCTATGGAAGAATAAGGAGTGTTTGCCACATTTTTACACACAATTTACATTATCATACTCACTTCTGTCGTCGACAATGACCACTCCCCTGAACGCGTCGTCGCGTGTCGAGTCCGCGGCCGTGGGATGCGCACTAACAATCGGACTGACACCAGCCGACTGCCCCGCACTAAACTGGCGCGTAAGTATTATTAAAAGTTCGATAGCAGCGTCGGTGTGCGATACGGTCCGCGATTATCAGCGGGATGACGTTGCATCAATGTTGCGTCTGTGCGTGATTAAAGGCCGGGCCGAGACAGGTCGCGGACGCGGACGCTGCGGCGTTTCGCGATTACCGCACGCGTTTATCGCAGCGCGACGGTACGAAGACGACGACGACGACGATGGCTAGTACAATGATGCGCTTACCGCGATCGACGATGTGCGAATGTACCCAGCACTCAAGAATTACGATTGTTGAGCGCGGGAGAACTGTAGCGCCCGCCGTTCTAACGATTTACTCTATCAAGGCTAACGCATTATCTTCTTTCTATTCGGTGAGAGAAGTACCACGTACGCCGGAAAAAACTTCGCGAGGTGTTAGCAAATATGGAAGAACAAAGGAAAGGTTGCTGAAGTTGTGGCAAATGTCAAAGTCTTGCGATAATTGAAAATGAGAAAGGAAGGATAAATAAGAGAGAGGAAATCAAATTTTTAGCAAGAGAATAAGTTGAGTAATAATCGAAATAAAGAGATAAAAAAAATTTTTTTTAATTTTTAATTGTATGTATATTGGAAGAAATTTTAAGTTGCATTTGGACTATTTGGAGGAAAAATATTTCATACTTGTCGAACGTATATAACGTGTGATATCGAAAAACAATTATCAATATGTTTTGAATTAAGGAACATTTATATGTAAAACGCAAACTATTTGGGATTTGCGGTAAATCCTAAAAATAATTAAATGATTGATAAATATTGCATGCGCTGTAATTTATTAATATATCAATCTTTGTCAAATTAAAATAAAGAACTTGAAAATATTAGAACGAATATTAAATAGAATGTGTGTGATCTCACCAATAGAAATGTGTAATCAAACACAATTTGTTATTCAATATGTTACAATATTTGGTTATTCGCAACGAATTCGTTTCTTTTAAAGAACGACTTGACAGTTATCGCAATGTTAACGAATGATATGATATAATGATCTCTGCAAAGTCCTTGTACACGTGTGTGATATGAGAGGTCAGTATATCACAGATTGTATGATTCTTGGGAACTTTGCTCCCGGATACAAGAAATAGATATTTTTCTCACCAAAATGTACGATATCATGTTGGAGCGCAAGTGAACACAATCCACTTCGTAATGACTTGCAACAAAGGCTAACGAGGAGTCACTAAGACTCTCGCGTGCAATATATTTGTGTACGATAAAAAACAAGTCAGGAAAGTATTTGTTTGCAAAAGATAAAAATTTTTTATAAGAAATCGAAGATATTTAGGTATTTTATAAAATCTAAAGGATTTTTTTTGTTAAAACCATTATCAATATTACGTAAAAATTTATCATAATGAAAATTTTTGCTTGATAATTATATTATTTTTCTATAAAGATTTTGAAGATATAATATATTTTTTCAGTTTTTAAACAAAAAATGTTTATAATAATAAATATTTATAAATTATTATCTGTATCAATTATATTTACTGATGTATATTTATACAATACAGTAAAGTTCTTATCTGTGAGTATTCATAAGTTATTATCTATAAAAGTTGTATTAAAATATTAAGATAAGTTAGAAATAGCATAGAATATACATATAAATCTTGAATTTAGAATTTAGTTTTAAAGAAAGAAATCAGTCTTACATTTTATATTTGAAAAGCATTTTTGCACGTAAAAGTTCAAATAAAAAATTAACGAATAGTTTAAGTATAAGCACAAAACAAATCATTCTCACTCAAAGTGAAAAATGTCTCATCAAAATAACTGTCTAAATTATATTTATATCCTCTATAAACTTTTTTAAACATAAAAGAGATTCTGTTTTCGCAAAATACCACGTGGTCAAATATATACTGTTTGAAATTAAACGTGAACAAAAGAGAAAGTTTCCAAGTTTCAATAGTGTATGTACATACTATACTGATTCAACATACAAATGAATATGATGAATATGATGATGAAAAGTTTTATCTAAATTGTTTTTACGAGTTATTCACGAATAAAACACTTCGCGATACCACTTTTATTCGTGAAACGATAATTTTTAATGTCTGGTGATTTTGATATTGTTCGACGGCGCTCGAGAAAGATTAACTGGATTAATTGAATATATTTTTACAGTTACGCGCAAACGCATATCATATATTTTAAGAATTATTTTGATTTTTTTCTTTTATTGCAACCGTATGTCTCTCTGACGCTGAGAAAGAATTATTATATATTTCTGTTCTTAAATATGTTTTTCTAAAATTATATATATATATGTATATATATAAAATATAAAACAGAAATACATATATTTAAATAGAAAATTTTAGTTTAATGAAATTTTTAATTTAAGTTTAAAATATTGAATGATTTTAAGGAATTTTATCATTTTTTTTATTTTTTCGCATAGCACATGTTGCATTATTTTTTTGCTTTGTTCACTTTTCTTTTCTCTTTTTTGATATGAAGATCCGATATCTGTAAATAATCCCATGATAAAAAATTTTTGATATGTGATTTGGAGACTTATTGGAGATTGTATGAGTAATGGCACTTATTTGTGTTATTAGAACAGTCGATAATGCTAAAACTGCAAACTTCGTCGGCAATGAAATTTCTGCCAACGAAGTTTCTAGCGACAAGTTAGAGTCTGACATTATTAACAGAGAAAATAATTATTGAATTGTATCTAATTGTAAGCATTGCCGATTGCTTTTTCGCATCATTGAATTGTTTCTTACTTACAAAATCTAGTTATAATTCTTTAAAACATCGTAGAAAAATACTATAATTTTATGATAATATAATATACAATTTTTTCAAAAAAGAATAATTCTATTCATAAAAAGCCACTAATAATCTAACATTCAGTTCGCCATGCTTTCCAACATGGCAACCAGAATGCTAATTTACAAGAACATCCTGCAATTAATTAAAAAAATTATTGATTTATAGAAAGGGTCGATAATAAAAGCGAATGTAAGACGATAAAGAGTCAAATAAACTATTACGAATAAACTAAGAAACGTATAGATAAATATATCGCAATTATACATCAAACAATTAAGTTTACCTTAAACAAAAAGCGTCAAAAATTAACGAATTATATGAGAAATAATATATACAAAGAGAGGCGCAATATTAATGACTAACGTTACAAATTCTGTGCCAATTGTGCTCGATTCATCCAGCTATTGTTCACCCGATGACTGTTTTATGTAGACTAACATAATCTAGCGTGACAAACGCAGATGCAACACTGAGGCGGCACTCGGTCGATGTTGGAAGGTGATAATATTTCTTTATTGATTCGCCGTGTCGGGCGGCCGGACAATTATCTTCGGACAATATGGAAAACAACGGAAGCAGTTGCAGCGATAGCAGTGAGAGTGGACCAAACAACGGTGGTTAAAAGAAAAGAACAAAAACATTTTAATTTTGTAATAATTTTATTTTTATTTGATAATTTTATTTGACAATGAAAGAAAATGCTAAAAATGTTTTTTTTGCTGTAAAAAAACTTGGGTATAAAGTTTTTAACCAATTTCAGTCATTTTTCAATTATTTAAAATTTAGATCAATGATCAAAAAGCAATTTTTTTAAGGGATGGGGAATTTCCATAAGAAATAGAAACTTTTGATGCCCCAGAACACGCTCCTAAAGGGATTTTGCTAGATTAGCGCATTTAAGCCTTTTTCATTAGGTACAAGATTAAACGATCTCTAACTAATTTGGAATTAGAAATACAGAATGTCGCGAATTGAAGCGAACCTGAGAATGTTTATACAAGTCTCGAACAAATGGTGTTTTATGCAAAATGTCTGTCGCAAGATGTATGAAATGTAGAAAATTGAAACAAATTTGCAAGAAGTTGTTTTTGATCACTTGTATGTCATAGTGTATGAACGTACATCCCTAGGACGAATAATACTGAGGCTTACTAAAAATATTAAAAATATTTCGCTGAATAATCTTGTTAACTACGTGAAAAATCATTATTGGTAAGATTCTTGTCGATTGATTATTTTTTTGGCTTATATGACTAAAATTTCCTGTTAGTGAGAGAAAAATATAAATATTAATTTTTTTAGATTTCTACTGGCTGATGCTGGGGGTGTAGATTATAATCAATTAGACGAGCTTGCCAATAAACATTTCAGTAAAATAACAGGACCGGATTATGACATTTCGGAATACATTAAATCTTATCGTTATACCAGTTCTGAAATAAGAATACGTTATAATACGATTCCTCATGCCCATATTGTGACTTCTATTGAAGGTATTAAAAATATTATCGATTTTTAATTGTAATATTTTATAAAATAATCAAATATTTCGATTACAGATGTTGGATAGACAGATAATATTCCTTTTATGGTCGTATATACTCTCATGGAAAGATGGAATCGTGATTAAGGAGAAGGTATAAATAAAGCAAGCAGTTTAGCTAAAATTTATGGAAAACAAAGTTTATGTTAAAGTTATTAGAATTTTAACACGTATTGCAAAATACATATTAAATAAATGTTATTGATTTGTATATAAAACATGATTATAACAATTAATGCACGTATCGAATCGATGAATATATTATTTCCTAAATCTTGTAGGATATACAGGATTTTGGAATACATATTTAATTTGTTATCACATTAAGTGTACGGATATGACTACATACGCCTAATACGATTGGATGATATTGTGCACGTTGGTTATTAAAAAAGATGTATCCCGTACAAAGAACATTGTTAAAATTAACATATTTTTATAATTGGATGTGATTATATGTGCTGTTTGTGAAAATATTGGCCATCAAATGTTACGCTACAATCGTCGTATTTTACTTCACGAGCTCGAATACATCCTTTTTGTTTGTTGAGTTGATGTAGTTTGTTGCATGAAAGTCATAATTTAAGGTAATATCCTTCACTTCTCTCTTTCTGATATAATAAGAACATTATTG
>VBVQ01004156.1:0-15778 GCA_011636635.1 Tetramorium simillimum
CTCCCGCCCCATCCCCCTGTCGCGCCGTTGGGTACCGCAACCGTATTAAATCGCATCGTTCTGCCGTTTCTCATTTTCCTGCGGACTCGATGATGAGATTCGGAATCTGACCGCGGAACGCGCCCGCCGCGTGATTTTTCAGCCGCCCTGCACGACGGTCGTCCGGCGATCAGCGCTGCATTTTACGTCCATCATATATCCTCCATTGCCACCCTGCACGGCCGAATGTTTATTTATTTTGATTGAACGTTAATTTATTAACGAGCGGATGGAGTAATTAAAGCCAACATCCCGTATTGGCGTTGCTGAATGATTGAAGCGGCTCGATGGATATTGAAGTGTAATTAGCTGTATCGGAGATTTCGCGTAATTGCGTTCATGGCTCGGGGAGCCGACGTTGCACGGACGCGATACGGCGCGCGGCGCGATTGAGATATCGGTGAGCTGGAACGCGCTAGATTTGTAGTCGCCGCTAGTTGTAATTATTAATTTTACCGCGTACCGGCACTCGCACTCCATCTCCCTCTCTCTCTCTCTCTCTCGAATCCCTCCCTCGAATCCGGCCATCGTCAAGCTCGTAAGTCACCGATGCTTTCCCACGAATCCGATCCAACTGGAAAATTAATGCGGGCGCGTTACCGCCGCGCTGAAAACGCTCGTTCCGCGCGGCCATTCATCCGCGCACTCCAACGGAGTGGGATCTCGATACCCGCGAACCGCGAAGCCGCGATCGATCTAACGATGGTATCGCTATTTTTGGGGGGAGGGAGACTTCCGCAACCGTTCCCTCCTCGATTTTAACGCGGAGAAAAAAACCCTGCTTTACTTTACTTACTCCGTCTGGCCTTTTCCGGAGGATCGTCAAATATTCAGCGAATATTGCCACGGACGCTTTCCCGCGAAACCCCGGGCCCTGCGCGACGCCTCTGCGAAGTTCGTTTCGTCGATTCGTGCTTCGCGAACGCGGCTCATTAATATTCATTGTTATTTGAAGCTCGGCAACGGAGAAACGAATTAGATTGCCTTCGCCGAGCGCGACCGGCCGGGAAACGCTTCCCGAAAACCTTCCGAATATCCTCTCGGCCGTCGCCAAGTTTCGTGCATCGAAATCGAATTTTCCCCGCGACCATCTGGATGCGGGGAGCTCCGGAAACTTAACCGGTGAAGAGCGGCCGCGGCACAGCGAGTCTCGAAAATAATACATATTATATCGGAAACGCGAGCCGGCGCTACGGTATCGTAGACAACCGCGGAGACATTACACCGCCGGGCGATGAGAAAGCGAGGACGCCGGAAAGGAAACGCTGGAAAGCGCGGGGACCCGACGCTATTTTACATTTCTTTCGCTCCACGAGTTTTCCCGTAGGATATTAGACGCTACCCTGTTTCTAGACGCTCGCGGAGCACGCCTCGTGAAATAAGAAGGTAATACTCGATTATTCTGGTTTATGGCCCGATTCCTTATTTATGACAACGGTAAAGGTGTAGCGAGAATTCGGAGAATCTCTGAGAAATAACGGTTCTACAGGAGGGAATTTGTTACATAATATCATGAATTCTTTATTGAGGAAGCTGCGAGACTTAATTATTATTAAATTAATCCTCCGTCAGCAATCTGGGTCTTTTAAGCGAAATTTACTTACTTGCGAAAATTACTATTTCGAATGTTTCCTTGTAAATTTCGTTTTGTTTAAACAATTGGATAAAAAATTTATTGGATATGTAATACACTTGTAGCTATACACTCGTGTAGTTGAAATCTCAGCTTTATTTCTTACAACAAATGTCAGAGATATAAAACGGAACGTCGTCATGTTACAAACTCAGACTTTCTTCGACTCTCCTCTCCATTACAATCTCTATTCTATCTTCACTCTCGACACTACTAAACTCGGGATCCAATTCTTAGAGGGACTTTATTGCCCTTACTACTAAATTGTACTACAGATATTGAGATAATAGATTTAGATAAAAGAGATGATGACAGCAAGTAAAAGTTATTGTAAGTATCAACAAATAAAATAAAGTGAGAATTTGTTTGGATTTTTTGAAAACCTAAAGCATAAAAATAAAATGGAGTGAACTCAAAAGATCCAGTTTGCTGGCGGTGTAGTACAAAAATAATTGCTGACGGGGGGTTAATTTCAGTGACAGTGATATTCGTCGACTAATTCGCAGAGAATTTTTGGAAAGGAAAAATTTTGACCGGCCACCGAAAGCCGTTTTAATCAAAATTGGCCTTGCTCTTTTAGTATCACGGATATAAATATTAGCGGCGTGGATTATTATATTCGATCCCGAGCCTACGTTCGTTTGTTTGAAAACTGTAAAGCGATACCGCGCGAGAATTTCCAATGCGATAGTATGTCGGCGTATTTTCCGACCGAACATTTGCGTGATGCGATTCACCCGCGATTCGCCCCGCGCTTTCATTTCGCGCACCCCTTTTTTCCCCGAACCCGCGAGGCGCAATCGGCCGGGTATGATTTTTCACCGCGGATTTGCGAGACGCGTCGCACCGGCGGCACCCTATAAATTCGCCAGTGCGTACAGATAACGGGCAAATCTGCAAACAATGTTGCAAAGCCAATAAACTCGTCCGGAGCCATAGGGCGTTTTCAGGAAGGAATTTATCGGTTTTGCACGAGAATTATCCAAACTGTCTCTCAGTTTTCTCTCGCTCTCTCTCTCTCTCTCTCTCTCTCTCTCTCTCTCTCTCTCTCTCTCTCTCTCTTTTGTGGATTCAAACGCTTCCGCGGGAGATAGAGGTGTGTCACATGTGTGTCTCTTTTCCGGCCTTTACGTCTCTTTACGGTCGCCAGATATTTCGCGCGAACGCCGGCAATCGGCGATACCGAGAAGATTATGCGTGTCGGCAAAGATCTGTGCAGCGTGAGCGATTACACGTCTCTTTGTTGATTTTCCTGGCGCATCGCGATTACTGGTATTTGCCGGTTCCCTTCGGTGTAATTGAGTTCTCGCGTGCGCTAACGAGACCCTTTCGAGGGAAACGCGCACGGAAAACGCTCTGCGACGCAGTATGATTGATAACGAATGTTGCACGTGCCATTTTATCTGCAGAACGTTGGTGCGAAAAGAGCGATGATAAGCCGGTCGAAAGATCCGAGATGCCGGAGGAATTACGAGAGATAAAAAAAAAACGTGCATACTAAATACAACATAAATGGAACGAAAGGGGTTCGCGGGCGATCGCAATTTCGCGAAGACGGTCTCGACTCTGTAAAAATAAACGAAGGCAGACGCGAGGGGGGAAAATGCTGGAGGGGGCGCAAGGAGCAGTGGAAATGCAGAAGCCGGCGGAAAATTGCCGAGAGCTTTTTGTTATTCCGACGAAAAGTTCCGCCATGCTGATTGGATGATAATGAGCCTCGAAAAGTGCGAAAACGAACCGGCGTGCCGGTCGACTTCGAGCAAAGTTTAAGAGCGGAACAGTCCCGGCGCGTTGTTATGACGTGAGGCGTCTCCTCTTCTCCGCGAAACTTTTTTATCTTCCAATCCACTTAATCCGAGGAAGCCGAGTTTCCTTATCGCGCCCGACCAGGTGAGTTCGCTTTCGTTCGTCTCCCCCGGCTGTCGCCCGAGGGGGAAACTCGGCTCCTCGCAAAAATACGCAATTACCGTTATATCCTATTGTCAACGAAACGGCAGGAATCCATTCCGCGGACCTGTCGAACCTCTCCGCAATTTCATTCGACGAGTGCGTTTCTCGGTATATAGGGTGACGGAAAGTCAGCCTCTCATCGATAGGCGATCCGCGACATCCTCGCGACTCGCTTCTTCATGACGAGCCGAGTTACGTAGGACTTAAAGGAAATTGCGAGAAAAAAAATAGCTTCTTATTAAGCGGTGGCAGGTCAGTCAAATCTCACTCACTAAATTCCAATGTGGCTTTCCAGCCACCTCGTATACCGTGTATCGCGGCAAGAATAGAAATCTCTTTGGCGTTCGATTACTAAAGCTATTGGCGGGGCGAGATTTATTGACGCTATCGATTGCCGAATGCCCTGGCGCGGCGTGTTAGTGTTGGAAATGTTAGCTTGTATTCGGTTCGCGCTCGTAATACGTTCAACATCGAGAAACGCATAAAAGCGGACAGTGCGAATGGATGCAGATAGAGAGTTTGCGAACAGTTAACGTAGAGGGGAAAAAAGAGAGAACACACTGAAAGCCATATGAATCTGTAATTACCCCCATTGGCTTCCCGCCGGTATATTTCTTTGGAAAAACAAAAAGAAAGACTTGGTTAATCAATGCGATAATATACCTCCATGTGTGATTAATATCGATGTCGAGCTTCTGACGAGAACAGAATTGCGAAAAGTTTCTCTTAAAGTAAACCAATGTCTGTCATTTACGTTAAGAAATGTGTAAGCAAGATTGATATGAGATGAATCCTACATTTTACCATAATCATGTATTTAGATAATTAAATATGTATTTAGGACCCAAAAATGTGATATGATATGAAGGCAAAATTAATATTTTAGATACAATGTTACGTTTCATCTAAAACATAAGCCCGATTTATGGTTAATTAATTAGGGCTTTGTTAATTTTGTTTAATTACAATTTAATTTGGTACGGAAAGAAAGAGTTGAACTTACTTGGTTGACACTCCTGTTCTTGATCTTCTCGAGAGTTAATCGCTCCTTGACGTAGTGGAGCTTGAGGATTTCCTTCATGCGGTTCTTGTCCTGCAGCATCTGCTTCACGCCCGGCTCATCCAGCGCGTCGTTGCTGGGCGCGAAGAGGGTAACATCACTCAGGTGATTGATGGAGGCCATAATCTCGTCCCCGAAATCGCGGATGGTCTCGTAAAACTTGTATACCGGTCCGTCCTCCTTTTCCTACACGGAGAGAAAAGACTTCTGTCGATCGGTTACGCATTGCTTGCCGCGCCTCGGTTTTACGAGGAGCCATGTCGAGGGAAAAAAAAAAATTAGACGCAAATGGGAAAAGCAAGAGAAAAAGAGAGAAAAGGAGGAAAAAAAAAGAGACAGAGAGATCGTTGGCGACATCGAGATTACTTATGAGAGCGGTCGATGGCGTCCAATTTCGGCCCGAAGTCATTAATATTTCATTACGTGTTAATCAAAGAGGAAGAGACACCGCCTCGTAGATTAAGGCGTAACGGAATTTTACATGAACCGCGCCGAATCTCCGGGCGCCATTTACTCTCCAGAGAGAAACATTGGAAAGCAAGAAAAATAAGAAAAGTTTGAGCGGATCCGGGAGAGAAGTTGGAGGAAACAGGTCAACGTGCGGCGCGGAGTTGGCGAAGCTCTCGACTTTTCGTCGCGTTTCTCGGATAGTCATCCTCGATACTTGATTTTCTCTTCGTACTTTTTTAATCGCCCGTTATTCTCGGCGAATCCGCATTTGAATCCAGCTATTGGAATCCCTGTTCGAACGAAAGATTATGGAACTGATTAACCGAGCCCTCCGCGCGCTCGTGAATGGTGTCTGACAGAAAAAGAGGAGGCGTGAAAGCCACATAATCTTGAAAAATAAAATCCTTTGTGGCAGGCGACAATTGCGCCGGAGGGACGCTAAGAGATTCCCGAGAGATCGCTTAAAATGAAAAATACTTGAAATTCAGAGGGTCGCGAGACAGAAACCGTCGCAATTAGATCGACGTAACGAACTTGAAACTCCGTTGCAACTCGCACCGCAAGGAAGAGACGGAATGAATTACTTATGGGGAAGACACAAGGTGTAAGGGAAAAGAAAGCGTGACTGGGACGTGACCGTTAGTAGTTCACGGAAGCGGCAACATTACGTGACGCACATAATTTACGGTTCTTCGCCCGAATTGCACAGAATGTCGATCGCGATTGCTGTATGGACTCGAGGAAGGTCATGCGGACCGAGCAATTTTTAGAAATTAATTTAATAATTCAAAAAAATAAAAAGAAACGTTCGGAGGAATTTGGTTGCAAAATGGAGACCTGAGGAAAAATAACGAAATATAAATTTTCTTAAGGAATTTTTTCCCATCGAATGAGCAAAAGTTATTGAATATGGAATCAACTCATATCACACGAGGATACCCTATAAGAAACTGAAATTCTTCCGTAATGTAAAATATGATAGATCAATATTTTGTCAATATCGAAACCACAAAAATGTACACCGAGACATCAGCTTGTTTAAAAGTAAAAATGTTCCATTTTTTTTATGTCAAAATGTCATATCCATAAAGAAATATCATCGGAAACTATTAATTTTTGCCTCTCCTTTCTCGCAGAATATGATTAGACCGTAAATTTAAGACCAGTTTAAAAAATGTCTTAAGGAAGTAGAGGTAAGCCGTAAATGGGTCATAACTCGACAAGTACTTGTTCTAAAGTATATGCGCTGTTCTTTTGATAAATCTCAACTGGAGATCGTGCACTTTTTGATAAAATACGTGACTTACACGAGACATTTTGGAAGAAATGAAAAATTCAGGCATGTAACTCGACAGGGAATGGTTAAGAGATAGATTTTTCTCCTTAAAGATCTCGGTGAGAGAAGCATGAAAGGTCTTACGGGTCTTTCACGTGAAAGGCACGCTTTACGAGATATCGTAAAGAAACTGCTAGATGTTAAAAATTTCGCGAGGTCGAGGAGGGTAAACAAAAGTTAAAATGAACACCTCCGTATCCTCATGCAACTCCTCCTGTCAGATCGCATTACACTGTGGGTGGGAGAAAAAAAAAGCCGGGGAGGTAATTAACGAGGCGGCAGTTAGCTATTCACGAGCCCGCAGCTTCGATGTGGTTCTCGGTGTCCATAGACGAGCTTAATGAGAGAGAATGACCGGAAAAGAGAAGGGAAAGGGGAGGATTTTCGGCGCGAGATGAATAGCGGGACAAGGGGGGGGGGGAATCGAGAAAACAATAGAGAGAATACAGGAAATCCGATCATCGTGCCGGAAAATCACTTTCGGGCGTTCCTGATTTACGCGAGCGACGAGACGCGAGAGAGAAATAATTCCCACGGATTTTTCTGCACCTGAGAACGGGAGCGCGTGTAACTACATTGTTGATATAAAGCAGCGAATGTTCATTATAATGCCGAAATCAAGAAGCGAAGTAAAGTCAAAGGAAAATATTTGAAAATGTATATTTGCCTTGGTAGAGAAGTTCTCGGTTTCGATCGTTACGTTCCTCTCGGCACGTACGCGAGTGCAAAATTACACGATTCCCGTAGCAGTCGGGTAATATTACTAAAAGGATGGAGTTTATGCACCCCCGGGTTAGAACAACATCGGCTTTCGAGCGGGAAAAATCCGCGAAAGTCATTTCTCCCCTTTCCCGTGTCCGCCGAACGCCGTCGGCATTTCCCTCGTGGCACGAATCTTTCTCTTCCCCCGTTCCCCCCCTACTTCTCGCCGCTTATTTATTTCACCCCCCTTTCCCTCCATTCTTCCTTTCATGCTTTTTGCTCGTCTCTCGTTAATCTCTCTTTTGCCGGTCTGAGGCTTGAGGCCAATGGGAAAGCCAGGAAGTACCGAAAAGGGGGATTAACTAAGCATCTGAAGGCATCGAGGGAGAAAAATATTGACAAAGAACTAGAAAAGAGAGATGAAATAGAGTCCGATAGACAAGAGACGGAGAGGTATACAGGAAATGGGCAAAATCGTAATAGAAGTTGATCGGCAGTCGTTAGCCGGGTTCCATCTATCCGAACGAAGAGGGGGCGAGTTTAATAACGATATAGCTACTGCTAAGGTTTCCTATGCCGGGATAAATTAATAAAAATATAGAGGCGAGAATGCGCGACAAGGCTCGCCCGTGTGGCGGAAGAGAATTCTTTTCCGCAACTTGAAATCGTATCGATCGGCGAAGTCTCGTTCTTCTACTTTTTTTTCTCTCTCTCTCGCCGACTCCGTTCTTTTGTATTCAGAGCATCGAACCGTGAAGTTGTATACGTGTTGGCGAACTTTTCGTTCTGGAGCAAAAATACATCTCGACACAGTACCGTCTCGAGTAGCACGTAGTCGAGATTGTCGGTGATCCTGAAACTTGTGGATCTTTAATTATTTCAAGGATTTTTCGATCTTCAGTGGTTTCGCGGATTCGATAAATTATGACTGGAGTTCCAGAGAATTTTAGAATTTCAGAATTCGTATTTACCGATTATCTTGTACCAAAAGTATTTTGATTAGACCGACGATGCCCTATTTCGTTGCTCTTTATCGTTTTATTCTCTTTCACATATTCCTAACTTCGCGGTCGTATTGAATTTATTTCTCGGATTCATCTTACATCTTCTTTTTACAAAGAACGGATCAGCGGAACAAGATTCCTCGATCGCATTTTCATATAAATGGCGTAGATTCGGTCGTAGATTCTACTACTTGTGTATAAGGATCTAAGTATTCAAGGATCAAATGATCCATCGGCTATTCCTGAATGTCAGAACCCAAGGATTCTCGATCCCGATCGTCCGAATCCAAGGACCGTGAGACCCCAAGGCGTTCCCGAAATCCGAGAATTCGGAAGTCTCGGGGATCTTCGGCTTGGGGAACATCCAGGGATCGAGCGATCCGCGAATCCGGGGATCCCGTGGCGCACCGGCATTCGAGGCCCCGACTCGAAGGCCCCGTGGAATCTCCGTGCGTCCAGGGGATCGATGGATCCGCGGACTCGCCCGTCCTCCGGCGACGAGAGATTGGAGTCTGAAAAGTGTCGTGTGTATTTAGGTCTCATGATGAGTTCATTTAGTAAGTACTTACGATGCCCTATACGACATGCAGAGTCCAATAGAGACATGCAAAGCACCACAGAATAACATCATTGAGTCAATATAAAGGTAGTAAACACATGTACACAATTGATCAATAAAAAAAAAGGAACAAAAAAAAAGACCATTCGAACGGTATACAAAGAGGGGGGGGGGGATCACGCGCGAGATTCTCTTTTTATCTTGGAGCACGCGACTCTCTTCTCCGGAAGAGAAAAATCAATCCTTCGCTCGTTTCTCCCGAAGACGTGAAACCGTTTGAGGTACACGTTCTCTTCCCCCCCCGTCAGCGAAAAAGATTGATCGCGCTATCGCCGTTCTCTTTTTTTTTTCACCGCTATCGTCGATATTCGGGAATTAATATCGCTTGTAAATTGATCGAACGACCGTAGAAAGCAAGTTATTTCAGGCACTACGGCGAGCCGCGCCGGTTTAATTAGTCACTGATCACAACGATCAGTCATTTGCAACTGCGATTAATCGGGCGATTCATTCCGCGGTCGAATTGCCCCGTCGCGCTCGTCGTGAATGCGACGGCGCGATTTTTCGATGGAGGGTCCTCCGGCGTATTGTAAATTACAAGTCGAGATTATCAGGAGGTAATTAATAGAGGGACGCGCCGCGGAAATTTAGTGCGCTCAATGCGCCCGGACGGGCAATTACGATAAACGTCATTTCGCATGAAAACGACGGTATCGCTACACCGCCACGATATCATCGTGAGTAATGGCAAGACGACGGCGCCGCGAGCTTTGCGTTTCGCGTCGCGGAAAATTTCGTTTTCGCCCTTTTCGCGCGATGGCTCGCGGGGGCTAATTGTGATCTATAGGGCTCCCGAGGATTTCTATCGAGTTCGCTCTGTTTGCAATTAACGTCTCTTTCGGCCGCGAAAGGGATGGAAGGCTATCCGATAAATATTTTCCGCAAGCCAGTCGGGATTCGTTCGGGACTGTTAGACGGATCCCGATGACTTGGGGACCTAAGGACCGCAGAGGTCCGAAAATCCCGCCGGTGCACCGAATCTCCCCAAAAAATCCCGAGATCTGTATTTAATTCCCTAGTTAGACTATGCATTAATTGTAATTGCCTTAAGGGAGACGTATATACGAGCGGCGAGAGTTGTTTTCTCAAGGAATTTAGCGTCGACTTTTCTTTAGCAGGAATTTAATTCAAGAGCGCTTACCGCGAGCGCTCTTTAATTTTCATTTTCTCGAAGAGAGCTCGGAAATTAAGCCCGAGATTATGCTTGCGCTAAAGAAAAATGGACTGAAAGTTGCTTGGGGGCTAATACTCCCACTCGGCCGATACGCATCTCTCGCGGGGGCATCTCTCCTGTAATAACGATACAGCGGATAGATTAGGCGTGATGAGATGATACAAAAAGGAAGATGAATGGTAACGGCGTTTATGATCGAATGCGCTGATAAAATATGTCACGTGAGATCGTGGGCTATGCCGGTTATGTGAATGTCGCGAGGGCGCGTATCATGATCTGTGAGAATCATGGGAAACGCGGCTTCCCCAAGTTATGTACCTTTACACGCGCACACACACGCCGAGGGAAGTTTCGCCTCGCTTCGCTTATAAATCTTCAGTATCGCATGCGACGAAGTAAGCGAGGCGAAGTAATCTGTCTATAAATAACGGTAAAAAGATCCTCCACTCTTTTTTCCCTCCCCTGGTATCTCCGCGGATTCTGAGCTCTAAATTCTTTGGAGACTCTCGCATCTCCGTCGGATCTTCGACGGGATCCTTAGATCGCTAAGAATCCTGTCGAGTGCATTTTTGAAAATCCCCCGTGCTAAACGCCTGGACTGAACCGACTATTGACTCCTACGATCATCACGTATCGCATAGGTCTTGAATTTTCGCATTCCTCGCTACTCAATAAATCCTTCGACAGGAGGCGACTGATGCGAGACTTCGACCGACGTGTGCATACGTCGCGTATATCGGTGCTCTCGTTCTCGACGGCATGCGGCATTCATGTAGGATTAACAATCAGCACAGGACTAACAAAATAGCAGTGCAACGTGCAATGCGTACTGTATTCGCTAAACGCTTGAACAAGGAAGATCTCATCCGGCCGCGTCTCGTCGTAAAGCGCGCCGTTGGCGCTCGCCGTAACTGTAAAACTGCTCTTAGCGTCGCTCACGGGCGATGCACGCGGGCCGGGCGGTGCCGGCGGATAATACACTTCGAAAATGAAATTTTTTTTTTACGGCACATCCGAAGTGCTAGCTTCTCAGGCGACGAGAGTGTGTTGCGCGGGGAAACGCTCTCGGCGCGGAGCAACAATGGGGGCCGGAGATGCGATCAGCTCGCGAAGAAAGCTTCGATATCTCGCTGTGACTCTCGGAAAGTTGTGGCTATTTACAAAGCGCAGCGACGTTGAGGAACGTCAGGCTCTTCTAGCGAAACGAATATTTTACACGAATACGTATCACGTGAAGAGGCATTTGGCTTTGTACGTAATATACAACCGTGTAATGACTATACGTAGTAATAATCGTGTGCATGCAATCGGCTGCCGAGTGCATTCGCGTGCTCGCTATATTAATCTTCCTTGGGAGATAAGGACGGTGCGTTTCCCCAGGCGGGTAGCTAGTGGTAATCCGTACGAGCGCTGTTTCCAAGTCATCAGTCAGAATATGAGAATGTGACTATATACACACCGTCCCGCTTCTGAGCCCGTCCCGTCATTTCCCTCTTTTACCTCCATTTAACTTTAATACGCCGCGCCGAAAGATTCACTCGTCGTTCACACAAATAAAGGGACGTCTATAAACGATAATCTCGCGATCTTATCGATTGTAAAGAAAGAAAAAAAAAAAGAAAGTAGGATAGAAGGAGAGCCCGGCGTTCAGAGGTCCGAAAAGCGCCGGGGGAAGGCCGAATTCAATCTTCATCAGGAAAGCCATTACAACCGCGGGGAACGAAATTCCACTCGTAAATCCTTTATCGTCGCCGCAACGCCGGACGCGGGAGATCCTCCCTAAATCCCACTCGATCTCGCGTTAGAAATCCGAACTCGATATATCACGGTGGCCTTCGTACATTATTAGACACGCTCAGAGGTGGAGGGTCAGCGGCGGTTTGGCGGTTACATCGATTTACGGCTACGGGCTCCAATCGCTCGCTCGCTCGCGACGTCTCTTGTCAAACCCTGTCGGAGTAACGTCGTAATGTCCGTGACGTCGGGCCGAAAATTTACGCATCGCACTCGGAGTCACGGTTAGAGGCGTCGGACGAGCGTTTAAGTCCACTTTTAAGGGCGTCGTAAAAGCCGCCCACCACGGCGGCTCTTCGTCGGCCGCGTAACTCTTTACTAGTCAGCCAAATGACTGTATTACGGCTTGATAGCCCCAGTTATGTCCGCGAAATACACTCAAGTTACACACCTCGCAAACGTCGAAACGTCGTGCCCGTTCCCCGAGCGCCGGGCGTCGCGACGCGTTTTACGACGCGCTTCGTTCCGTGTGCGTTGCGATTCTCCCTGGAAACTTTCCCGTCGTTTTATCGCGAGCGGAAAGTTTGAGGTAATTCCTATTTTTGACCGTCGTAAAGGTGTATTTCTCGGATCGAAGGGTAACACGATCGAAAGTCACGCAGCTCGTATAAACTTTTTTTACTGTCGAGAGAAAGATAACGATGTGACTCTGAAATAATTCTTCTATAGGGTCGGGTATAAATTTTTTTTTTTTTATATAATATTTCATGCTTTCGGATCGATGACGCGAATGGTATTTAAGGCGGCAAGCAGAAGGCTGTTAGATGATGAAAGATAATAACTCGGCGTTCGATAGAGTGAAGATTCAACGATTTATACGGGGTTTTAATATCGGAAGTGACTAATGCGTCACGCCTTGTTAGCTTTTCCTAGGATAAAAATAGCCTTTTAAAGCCCGCGGATACGTTTATGTCAGCGTTTGCGTTTTCCAGATTATTAACGCGTCATTAGTGTCGGTGTACATTGTTCCGGGCGACACGGGTAACACGCATTTACGATAAAAACGACCGCGAGCTCTAGATTGGCTATGTGATTGATCGCGAATAAAGTTATTAATGACACGGCCGATTGTCGAGCATTTATGTCACCAAAACGCGACGGGTTATTCTGTTTAACAAGCATCCCGATTTAATTGTTTGCGCTACCGTATAAATTCGTATAAATTCCAATTTTGAAAATCGCTGTGGAGGATCTCAAATTGTCCCTCCCTCCCTCTCTCTTTCTCTCTTATCGAATCGCGGGACGACGATTAAAAATAAAACAGTCTAGTCATCCGATTTTAATGCAAGCTACGTGACTTTTTTGTGTTTCGCACGGGAGAACGCGGTCGCGTATCGAAGCGCGAATAATCCCGTCAACTATTGTCCGCGATATTTAAAAAGTCCGGGCAGATATCACCCGCGATTCCGCTTCCGTCACCGAGAGGCACGAAGGGTGAGAACGCCCCGGAACTCCTCCGCGAACTTTCCTCGACCGGACGCCTTTCTTCCGAGATAAAGCCACTGTCGACACGCGGCTGTGAGAAGGCAAGCGCGCCTTGCATTCCCTCTCTCGATGAGGTACGATTCTCTCGAGGCGGGACGCTGAAATTTACGACGCTTGTTTGGCGCGAACGAGCGAGCGCGAGTCTCGGTCGCCTCGCCGCGTCTCCCGTAGCGCAGCTCCCGCGCAGGAGAGCCGGAGAGACGGAGAGAGAGAGAGAGAGAGAGACCGGGCGAGCTTTCCGCGAACTTTTTTTCGTCGCGGCATATTTCATTTCCCCGAGACTTCCCGTTTCTTCTCCGCGCGGCGCGTCGGAACTCGAGCTTCCTTTCCTTAGGATTGTAAATGGCGAACGACCGCTCTGAGTAATGAATCCAGAAGGATTCCTGTTTCGGGTGGCAGACAATCACTCAGCTCCGAAACGCCGGGGGGGAAACTTTAGAAATCTCGAAACACGGGAACGACGAATGCCGGAGTAACCGAGTGGCCTCCGAGTGATCCGAGGAGCTTGGGATTCTGCGAATCCGTCTGGCGGGGCGTTCGACAAAAATAAAGCACCGATCTGAATCAACAATTTTACCTCTGCGACATCTATTCAACTCTTTTCTTCTTTTTCCTGTAACTGTTCGACAGAGAATTGGGATTCTATCGACACGGCGAGAATTACTGACATGCACACGTTCCACGTCGTGTGCGCACGTACGTGTGTGTGTGTGTGTGAGTACGCGTGTGTGTTCATGTGTGTACCTCTATTTGCATTCAGACTATGTCCTCATTAACGCGTACGCATACACATAATACAGTCTATCAGGCATGCCTTTCTACGATGAGACTAAATCGACGAGAGACTAAATCGTTCTCTCTGCGAGGCTCGCAGCGTGCGAGTGCAATCGAGTGCGAGAGGCGTGATTTTCTTCCCTTGGATCTTTGGTCGGGGGATTGGTAGTAAAGGGTGAGACTGGCATATTTCAGGGATAATCGTTCGCAAGAGCAACGCGATCGATTGTACGCGTACCCAACATCCGCTTTTATCAGTTAACTGCACGGATGGAGAAAATTTTTTGCGAGATAAACTATTCATAGTTTAATTATGTAATCTCGAACATTACCTAACGTTCGTGCTTTGTTGTGACAAAAAATGTTAAACTATTAAAAATGACAAGGCTATAATATTCACTTTGTATGGAATGTCGTATATATAAGTAGCGTTCTAATTAACAAATTGACGTACGTGCGATCGATATTTCCGTGATGAAAATTTTATTGAATATATTTGCTTAGTGTTTAATTTTCAATGTGAAATACATTAATAATTAAGCCACGAGATTAACGTTTTATCAAACACAATTGTAATTACTCAGAGATTAAAATTTAATATGCAATTTTTACTTTTAATTAATTCACCAAATAAATCATATTAATAATGTCACGAAGTCGCGAAATTAATTTTTGAATCTAGCGTGTACTATTCTCGGTGAGCGAGCAATCTTTTACAGCATTCTGTATAATAAACAATGGTATAAATGATGTTTTATCCTAATTATAGATCGTTAAGAAACGACTATCAAAAACGCGTTGCACCGTCATTCTCGAGCTTACCCTCGTTACTGTCGCATTTTACTCACGTTCTAAAACTCCTACACGAATGACCTGTGTGCGAACATTAACCCAAGTAATTAGTCCACTGAGCTGCACGTAAAAAGGTCACGATTGGACATTGTCCGCGTATAATTCCAACTTACCGCATTGCGAAGTCGGTCAAATTCGATACTTGGCTCATTGACAAAATTGATCTTATCTTCGAAAAAAAAACGAACTTTCAGGAAAATCCATTAATAATAAAATATTTATAATCAATTATCTTCAGAATTCAATTATGTCTCTAGTAAATTATTGGGATTGATTATAGCAAGATAAAAATCTCTTGTCTCATTACCTTATGATTTAATTTGCTCATCAGTCTGATATGTCAAAGAAAATGAATTCTAAAAAAATCTGTTGAAATTTGTAAGAAGTACGGCGTAATAAAGATTAAAGATTTCATAATATTTTGGTTGTAAAAAAATATTTTTTCGATATTTAATTTATCATATCCTTCTGGATTATGATAGAATTTTAATTTTAATCAAATCTTTTCTAGAAATTCCAACATTAATTGCAAATCTCTAAAAAATTTAATAAATAGGCAGATGTCTAAATACCTGCCAAAGATCTCAGTTTCTAAAGATCTGCGCTCTTCGGGTAAATTCTTCTGATGAGATTTCTGAGAGTCTTGTTAGGATGCATGGGAATGGAGGGTTCAACGATCCCGATTTTCTGAATCGCTAATCGGCCGGGGCAGAGTTGCGCCATAAAAAAAAAAGCGAGTGGAAAGAGGCCCGCGTTGATTTGCATCGTAAATAGCGGTAGGTAAACAGTCCCGGGGAAAAGGGCCTCAAAAATCACGCTGGGCGGCATATAGCGCTGTCGTGCAAAAAGAGGAGGGCAAAAATACACGGTTTTTTTTTTGCCGGGCGCGTCAAGCGTGAGGAAGGG
>VBVQ01004157.1:0-15776 GCA_011636635.1 Tetramorium simillimum
GGAACGGGGGAAGGGGGGAGAGACGGAGTCCGCGCGACGGACCCGTGCGACGAACGTGCACTTTCCTCACGTCCGAGTCAAGGAGAGGCGATCCAGGCGTTCGTACGGAGGAGGCGGTCGCGTCAGCCGCTGCCCGCACGTAACCGCGCAACCCTCTGTGTGCGAAAGGGTTAACGGTCAACGGTAGACTGCGCTACCCGGACACGCGCCACCTCGAGCCGGAGCGCTCGGCGCCTCCTCCCGCCGATTACGCGCCAGCCAGCGGAGCGCGCGAGCGAACGAGCGAGCGAGCGAGCGCCGCCGCCGTCGGCGCCGAGCGACGCTGACGACCCGATTAGCGCTTGCCCGATGCTGCGCGAGGATCCATCGCCGAGAGCTCGCGTCTCCAACTACGCGCACCGTGTTGTCCTCCTCCTCTCGGAAAACAGGCGGCTTGCCTTCCCCCGAATGTCTCGCGAAACGGAATTTCACGCCGTCGGCTCGCGCTCCATCTGCTTTTCATTCTTCCGAGTCTCGTGATTGAACGGTACGCCGTGCCATGCCGCAATTTTTTCTAGAATACCTTCGGCATTATTGTTAATTTTCTTCGTCGGCGTACGCGACAGTCTAAATTTTGCGAGACGTATATACCTGTCAACGGCGCAAGCGCGCGATTAAATTCTCCTCTTTCCGGAAGAATCCGCTCGACGGGAAGCTTCGGCCGCGAAGCGGTTTCCATTTCCACCTGCGGGGCGTCAATTGCCAGTTATTAATTAGCGTTAGACAACAGAGGGCGACTTTGATCAAACTTGATTAATGTAATTCGATAGAGTTGCTCTCGGTCAGATTTCTGACCGCGCGACTTCGCCGTTCCCGAATTATGTCTATTAAGATTCAATTCCACAGTTTACTTTACGTCGGAGTTTAACCGACGATATCCAATAGGAGAGTTTGTTTTATATGAATTCTAATTCTCTTATTGGATATTGTCTTTAAACTCCGGTTAGAGTTAATTGTGGAATCGGGTCTATTAATTAATTTTGATTTAAGTTTCTTTGGATTTTCAGACAACTTGAGACAGTTGATGCAAATGTAACTTCGGTCTATGAATTCTTTCTTCCTAAATTACTATGATTTATGCTTTATTTATGCAAATGAATGATAAATTAATCGCATAGATAAAATAATTATGTCCATTTACTAATGTAAATTAGTTTCAGTCTGAGTTTAACTCATTTTTTACCTTTTTCTAATTCGTGAAACTAGAAAAAGATAAAAAAAGGAAGTCTAAAGTTAGTCTGTCCACATTGAAATAGACATCAATCTTTCCGTGTCCAAATATAATTCTATGCATATTGTTGCATGTATGCAGATGTTGCTCGACAGATGTCAATCGTCAATTAAGTTAGTTGAAACTTGGTCGAGGCCACTCGAATTATCTGTAAGTACTTATCGAAGTATTATTTTTAAAAATACGTAAGTTAAATTGTTCTTTTTAATGCATTTTAAATATCTTTACCTTTAAGAGTGTTCTCACCCAGTAAATACAAAGTAACACAATAACGTTATGTCAATGTTATAATTTTCCACTCAACAATATAATTACAAAGTATCACGTATATATAACAGTTATATTGTTGAGTAGAAAATTTTAACATTGACGTCATACTACTGTTACTTTGTGTTTACTGGACAGCGAGAGACGATGCTCGAAAACACGTCGACGCGATATTGATCGACGTCGATCATCGATTTGACACCTTTTCAACCAATCATTTCTCATTTCTAGGTTACCTGCAAGCATACTTTATTTAAAGGTGCTCAAAAAGCATGTCGGATGATCGTAACGGCAAGTCTTACTCGGTATTCGCCGCCAATTTGCCGTCGCATATGGCTAACTGATGTACATACATGAAGCACTGCCATTTTTTATTTAAAAAAAATAATAAAAATTGTGCTGTGCTAAGTTTGTATCACATTGTGCCGCAAAAATTAATTACATTTCTCAAAGCGTCAAATTAAATTATTCTTTTATCTCACGTTTTATTTTTTGAGATATGCGATTAGTTTTTGCGCCACAAAGTAGCACAAACTTAGCACAGTGTAATTGTCATTATTTTTTTTTAATAAAATGACGGTGCTAACTTCATGCACATGGCTAACGTTCATTTCTATCAATGCAGATTAACTTTAATTTTGGTTTAACTTACTTTCTATCTTTTTTTAGTCCTAAGAATTAGAAAAAGATGAAAAGTAAGTTAAACCAAGATTAAAGTTAATCTGCACTGACAGAACTGGGTTAGACAGAACTCTCGACGTTTTATTTGTAATACATGTAGAGAAAATTTGAACAAGATTGAAGATTTCGGCGCCATCGTCACCGGCATACGCGGCTTTGGTCAAAGTATATCGATCTTACCTCTCCGCGAGTACCATACCTGCCCTATCTCGCGCAAGTACCGCGCTTCCCTCATTACCGGTCGTTACTGGCGGAGTACCGACGAGTACCAGCGCGCTACCGAAATCCGTTATGTTCTATCTAGGTTGGAGAATAATCCTCCGGTCCAAACGGGGCGTTCTGCATTACAAATACACGTCTAATGATGTCGATGTAGTGAGTAGCATTTTAAAAACAATATTATGATTGCAATGTTTACGGCTGTAAAAAATTATAGCGCCCGAGCGATAAAAGATTTTATGTATCCCTCAAGTAGGAGCATCCTGCGGTTTAGTCACGGCGTTACAGGTGCACGTCTTCCGATGATCGATGGTAAGTAGCGTTTTAAAAATAATATTATGATTGCACGTGCTTGCTGCTGTGAAAAATTATACGTAGCGCCTGAACAATAAAAGATATGCATTCCTGAAGTAGGATCAGCCTCCGGTCCGGACTAGACGGGGCATTATCGTCGTGCACTGTTGGAAAGGCACTACTGATCGCGGCCGAGCGATGGCCGTTATTTCACGAGCGAGCCGGAAGTAACCGCCACGAATCTCGGGATCGCTCGTTCACTTTGCAAGGTAATTTCACCGATCAATGGCATTATAAAACTCATAACTCTTTTTTCACCTGGGGCTATACGGAAAAGAACGTCGATCGAAGTAAGATTTGACCTCGACCAAGCTCCGATTAACTTTTTCGATAATTAACTGATCAAACAATACCTGTAACCTCTTACCAACGTGAATGGAGTAATTAATCTTTTATCGTTTATGTACGAAAAAAAAGATTGGATTTCAGGATAATGAATTGCATGGTTTGAAATTTTGCTGCGGGCAATTTGTCAATTAAATTAATCGGAATTTGGCCGGAGTTAAAACGCTTTCCAGCGTGCGGTCGTCGGGTAAAAATAATTCTCGAATGTTGACATTTCCCATCATCAAGCGGGATCTAGTGTCTACTAATGATTGTCAATGTTTACTCTGCATTAAACATATGTCGGTCGTTGTCTAGTTATTAAATGTGATTTTTCTTCCGGAATTTATTCCGCAGCGTCCCGAGAACCTTAGTCGGAATTCATCGGTTGCTATTTAGGGAAGATCGGGGCTAATTGTCACAACTTTTAAATATTATTTTTAGTAAAAAGTTGGAATATTTTTAAATACTCTGCATATTATAATATATCTACATCTTTTAGAAATTAAAAAATATATTATTTTGCACAAAAAGTTATTTAGTTTTAAATGAAGCTGTGAAAATGTGACAATTAACTTCATATAATGTAGGATTGATTCTCACGTTTTCAAATAGTAAGCATGATTTGCTAGTATAATATAGTAGGTTTACATCATTAAACATGCCTTTTTAAGTAATTATTATTTAAATAGTATACTGATATACAATCATCGATGAAATTATTAGGCACCGCATTAAAATAAAGTTTCCTCAAAAATAATATTTCTACAACAATAGCAACAATAGTAATACGTTACAACTTATATAATCGCCGATTGTACCGTTTGTTACAGCAAAGTTTCAACTTTAAGAATTCATTTTACAAATTGCTACGATAATTTTTAACGGGGTGCCTAATAAATTTGTTCATGAGTGTACTATATGATAAGAAAATATTTAAAGATATATTATCACGCCTTTTTTAAATTATCTTTAATATAGTATATTTAAAAAGATACTTAAAAGTACTTAAGTGTTTAAAAAATGATATGATCGAGTAACGGAAAATTTGGCTCGATATTTGCTGCCAGTTTACTGTTGTATTGTACATATTTTTGCTCAATTTTTACCGTTTATTATTACAGCATCAACCAATTTTGCATGGTTTTAAGCATCAATTTGCTTTCACTTTATAAACAGTCTTTTACAAGTAAAACAAGCCTAACAACAAGCTTCATTATTTACTAAATAAACTATAAGATTTGTGACAATATCAACCACATGTGACTTCTAACCCCGATCTTCTCTTATTAAGAATGAATTTATTAAGAATGATCCTTCTCTCAATTTATCTCAGTTTTCCAGGAATGTGTATGATGATAAGGAAGGATGGGGAACAGGACGGTCGACAGAGAATTCTCGTGCGAAATTACCGCTTGTTGGAACTATGCCTTCTGACGATCTTCTGTGCGTTTACGTCAGGAACACTTTATTTTACATATTTACACCGGTTTCTCTCTCTATCGCGAGATTGCGTCTTTGGTCTACCCTCTCTCTGTCTTTCTCTCACGCATACATGCACGCACGCACGCTTCTGATACGCGTTTCTTCCTTCGAAACGAGTACGAATGAAAATCATCCCATAAATTAGAAAAAAACATCGTTGACTACCTGTTAAATGCGTCTGGCTAACCGAACGTTTCTCCGGAAACGGAAATAGCAGCTTGTGCAGCTCTCGATCGAATTCACCCTTTAACCAGTAATCCCAAGTTCGCCCATATCCATTATATTTTCTTTTTCTTTTTTTTCATTTTCTTTAGTGCGTTCTGCCGCATATTGTGCGCCGAAAACTACGAGGGGACAGGTTTCCCGCCCTGTCCTTAAAAAGTCCTTAATATAATATTGCGTTAACTTTAGCAATCGGATACGAGTATCAATTATCACTCTCGCGCGATATACAATCTTATGAGAATTTATCCTATGATATCATGGAATTCATCGGCAATTTCATTCGGCAGGTCTGTTTCTGGCGCAAAGGGATCGCGTCCGATTCACCGGTTAAAGGGTCACGATAAAAACTTGGTTCTACGATAATTAATTGAGATCATAAAAATAACGAAGCTTAGATTACATTTATGTCCTGCTCTATGCGACGTGTGAGTATACGGTACCGTAAACGGATGCTTGGATCCTTGGATCTTCAGTCGCCAAATGCCTTAATTACTGTACGAATTTAAAAATTGTCAAATATAACAACTCGCTAAGATCTTTCGTGTATTTCAGGGTTAAAAGGATTACGGATCTAAAGACTGCGCGGACTAAAATGTTCAGGAATTTATGGACTTTGAAGTACGATCGTGGAGAAACTGAGGATTTCCAAGGAGGTGAGCACTCACGGAACAAAGGAGATTGGTAATAAAAGTGTTCTATAACGAAAAAAGTTGAACGATCTGAGGAATCGAAGAACTTAGGGCGAAGAATCCAAGGATATAAGCATTCAATCTTTAGATCATTGGATCCTTGAATCCTTATATCCTAATATATATGTATCACGTATGTACGTACGTATGCCGTGTGTTTGTGTATGTGTGTGTGTGTATGTGTATATATGTGTGAATGGATATGTGTATTAGGACGTCCCTTACTTATGTCAATATCTTGTTGCAAGTATTTCACATTGTACGTTTTCTTTTCTTCTATAAATTATATAAGTTCGAAATGTTACCATTCATGTTTAATTTTGTTGCCAATTTCAATGCCGATAGTTTAATTCGCCAATGCGATGCTCCTTGTGCATCATTGTGCAAGATTTTTTTTACATAAGAGATACCCTAGTACATATATGTACGCAAACACGTGTGTAAACGTATGCATGTATAGTATGCATGTATACATTTCTGGAAGTGGAACGTTCGCATTATTGAGGTATATCTACGTTCAAGCGTTCGGATATTGTCGGTTCCTCGAGAAGCTAGAAAATACGCTCCACAGGCGGGAGTCAATTGCCGTTTCTGAATTTTTTCTGAACTTTTACGCTTAACGCATGTACATTCAGAAAGCACCATTCTTCGAGAAAACAAACATCCTTCGAACTTTGGATAATCCTTAGAACTTAGATAATACTTTTCTCCTTCTTTTGCTTTGATGTGTCCTCAAAGAATCGTGTTTTCTGTAATCGTTGTTTCGAGATGTGTGAGTCCGATAAATGAAACGAACAGTCTTAAACGTCCCTGAAGTGAAGCTAAAGCCAAACGAACTGTGAACATGAAAAATTGTTGCAGCAATTAATAAATGGAAGCCAATTGATAGAACCAAATGAAAATTGAGAAACATTTAAAAAATTGAATCTTTTATAACATATCAATTCAATTGTGTAGATTCGTTTATACTGTTATCTTTCTTGTTTTTTTAAAGTTTTTTTAAAGTATGTTCCTGCATCACATCACTTCAGTGACATCACAGACAGAAATATTTTGATGAGATAAACGTGAAAGGAATGTTCAACGAGCGCAAAGCGATATTTCAATAGCGATATAGGTCGTCGCAGAGTTTTTGAGAACGGACCGTTAGAAAGTCAACTCGTAATTAAACTCGTTAACTTGGATTATTATGAAATCCTTGAGCCTTTAAATCCTTGGATTCTTGGACCCCTGAATTTTGAGATCCTTGGACTCTTAGATCTACGGATTTAGAGTCGTAAACCTCGCACTCAAACCGAGATTTCTCTTGCATTTAATTCATCCACCGGAGTGTACTGTGTGCCCCAAAAAAGAGGGATCAGTACTTTTATCTCGAAAGTAAGAATTCTTTCTAACACGCCGTTTCGTAATCGAAATCCTAAATGGTGCGAACCGTGTTAAACATTAAAAATCAAAGGATTTAGGAATAGTATATTCCCAGTATCTTAGATTTGCGATTCATTTTTCTTGAATTAGTTAGACCGGGAACTATTTTCGACTGAAAAGTGAAAACTAAGCAGATGCAAATTTTCATAAAGTTGAACCTAGTTGATCCCTTCTTGCTGACGACATCTCCTATCGAGACACCCGGTACAACTTGGCGAAAACGGCCGAGACGACGAGTCGCGGCAGCCGCTGGTCCTTCATACAATGATCCGTAACCGAAGTCATATAGTCCAGACCTGCACTTTTTCCGCGACGACGCACCAGCTAGCGTGGTCATAATACGATGAGATGATATGCAGGTTCTCGACATATTTGTTGATCAGCTGATCCAGCTCGCCTTCCCGAAAGACGTGATAATATTGGTGATAGGTAATGGAACCGCCACCGCGATCGGAGGGCAACGATTCCTGGGACGAGGCGTTGCTCAGGGTGTCGGTGCTCGCGGTGACCAGACAGCCCGTGCCGTCTCGCCTCTTCACCTCGCTCGACATCTCGTCTAACGAACGGCCGCGTTCTTGCAGCCTTCGCCGCTCCACCGAGCACCGACGGGTGTTCTGCACATTCGGATTCGATACCAGTGACACCGTGCTGCCGGTGAACAGTCTCGCTGTCGAGGCCGTTTGGCTGCCGTCGCTCAGGCTCGTCGCCGCGTTCTCTAGCAGAGAATCGCCTACGTCGCTCGAGCTCATCGACAAACCGCTCTGAGAGGAACGCCATTTCCCGGCCGCCTTCGAGTTCTCCACTCTCTCTTCGCACTCGAACTCGCCCGTCTTCGATACCATCACGAAGTCCAACGTATCGTCCGAGTTGCTGCGCAACAACGACGAAGTGTCGGCGGAGCGACAGTGCTCCTGATTAATGTTGGATTTACGTCCTGCTCCCGATTGGAGATTGAGCGTGCTTTCAGCATTGATAAACGTTTTTTTGGTATTACTTATGAGATTACTATTGGATTCGGGATTGGATCTAGATACGAGATCGGCTTCAGTTTTTAATTTCTCTTCGGATTCGCGATTGACTCTAAATATTTCGTCGCATTTGGATATGAATGTAGTTTTGGGCTCAGCTTCGAGCTTAACTTCGTACTTGGAATCGCATGGAAATTTACGATTGAATTCGGACTCCGAAACGGCGTCCTCGCAGAGAGATCTAGAGGATTTGGGTTGGACCATATTGGCGAACTTGTCGTGTCCACTCCTATCGTACGCTTCGTTTATGATCCACGAAGTCTCCTTGGGTACCTGATTGCACCCGTCCCAGCAGGCCGTAATTTCCGATTCCGCATCCATGTTATTTTTCGCGACGTCCGACGACGACGACGTGGTCCTCGACGTCTGGCAGACCTCGAAAAAATCGAACGACGAGTTCTGGCAGTACCGACTGATATCTCGTATAAGATCGCTGCTCGATTCGTCAGCATAGCCGCCCAAATCTACCGAAGCGGATTTACAATCCTGCTTCAAGTACGCTCGCGTTCGCACATTTGACTGCGACCAGAAGCCATCGTTATTCCGCCGTTGTGCAACTTGCGAGAATTGTTCTACTTGGGCGTTGTGTTGAATCGCTGTCTCCACGGCGTCCTCCAATGAACTCGCCACGTTAGCAGCGGCCTCCAGAAGCCTCATAGACTGCGAAGAAATAGACTTCCCGCTGTCCAGAAGAATGCGCGATGTAGGACAGATCGTGTTAGTTTCTAAATTATCTTGAGAAGTGTCACGCGTCATCTCGGTGTCCGCGAGGGGCGTGTCGTCTTCGAAATCCACAGACGTGCTGTCGTGCGGAGGATCCAGAGGTGTAGTCGAATCCTCGAGTGACGTTGTTGTTCCGATACTCAACGACTCGTCGTCACGTATACTACTTTCCGTTTCCTTCGTCCTTTTTGATAAATCGTCCCCGCTTGACCTGGAAAGACTCTCATCCGTCTGCGCGTTGTTTTTCTTTCCTTCAGCCTCCCTTCTCGCGATGTACCGTTCATCCGACGTGACACTGATCACCGAGCCGACTGACTCCGGCGACGAGACGCCGCTGGAATCGCTGTCCAAGTCATCAGTCTCCGGATTGAACAATTCCAGGGATAGCAAACGTGGCAGAATCCTCGTGACTGTCTCCAGACGACCCGAAGCCGCCGTGGAGGCGCGCCTTACCAAAGGAAACGACGGTCTAGCGCGTGTCGCAAAGCCCGGCTTCGCTATGAGCAGCTCCTTGATCTGGTTCAGTCTAGCCTTTCGGCTGTCGTCCTCGCTCGCGATCGGCTCGCGAGCGACCGACTTGGTGACGTCGTTGAAGGTATGCATCAACGACGTGGTGTCCGATTCTACGTCCGGTTCCGCCGATTCCGATATGAGACGAAGTTCTTCTGACGTCGGTGCCTGTGAAGTGTTATCGGGCGTTTCCTTGCAGACGATCGGCACACTAGGCTTTGCCGCATCACCGGGATGCGTACTCACACTCGTATTCGTATTCGTCGATTGCTGTTTCAGCAGTGGTGACACGCCGATCACTTTGAATCTAGACGATTGACCACTATCCAGCGGCTGTTTAACACGCGGCGACGGCGGTGCCGACGTCGTGCCGAGCTGCAATGCCGCCGGCCGCGGCGCGGAAGGAACCTCATTGACCGAGGACGACGCCGGCGGCGTCGGGACAGTGACGTCCTGCTTCGGCACGTAAATCACAGATGCAAAACTATCTTCAGAGTCTACGCTGGTGTCGCTCTGCAGACTGCTGTCTTTGGACGAGTCGGAACCGTCCTCGCGTGAGAGACGCCGTTCAACACCCTCGATGCTACGTTTCACCAGTGTTACTGGTTGTACCTTATTGTCCGTTGGCTTCGGCATCGTCGTCGCTTCCGCCGTCGCGGCGGACGTCGATTCGTTCTCGCAGGATTTCCATCCCTGCAGCATTCGAACAAATCCATTCTTGATGGACATGCTGGAGACCTTCTCGATATTCGTTGTGGAGCGCTTGATTGTATTGGTGAGCCCGTTCTTTAGCAGTTGGAAGCGCCGACTGGCGCTTACCGGGCTGATCGAATCCTTGAGTGCCTCGAATGTTCGCCACTTGCAGATGAGCTCCTCGTTCAGCGACGCCTGCTTCATAATATTTCGACGCACTCGTTCCTTCTCCTCCAGCCGTTCCGCCGACATCAATTCCTCGTTCATCGAGCTCTGCTTTAACGGCACGTTACGCTTGCGTAACGACTGGCAGGAGAAGTCCGGGAGGTCCTTGATCAGGTTTTCAATGGCAGTGTCTTCGTCCTCCAAACCGATTTCCTCGACGTATGACTTCTGCTTAACCAGCCGCGGCTTTGAGCCGCTCGACGATGATGAAACCGATCGCTCGTCCAGAATCAGCTCGGACGTCGAGTAAAAACCTGGGATGCTAGACCGCGAACGCACCAAATCGAGCCGTTCAATCTCCAGGATATCGCCCAAGCTTTTAGATTTGATGCTTAGCGTGTCCGCGGAATGCTTATTCGTCATCGTCAGCGTGTGCGTAGTCTCTACGCGGCGCAGCTCGATCGGCAGCTCGTCCACATCGGTCGTGTCCTCGGGGTCGTAGTGTCGTCGGCTCTTGGAACCGCTCTGCCAACTTCCAGGAAACCATGCACGACCGCCACCTCCGCGTCTGCTCCTCGCTAATTTCTGAAAACATTCGTACAAACTTGCTAATCACGGCTAACAATATTAACTGAACAATATGTCATAAATATAATATTAAAATAGCAATTATGCAAATAGGAGAAATTTAATTCGTTCTTTCTCCCTGAGTTCTGTTTTCAAAACAAAGTACAGCGGCCAATTATAGAAATTTGAGTAAATAACTCTTGACATTTAACTAAACGATTTTTATGATAATTAATATTGTGAGAGGAGATAACAATATCAATAGAAGAACATCTTCAAATGCAAAAACATTTTCAGTCGATCTTTCAGATACTCAAGCTTAAAGTGTTGCATTTATAGGTATTGCTCTCTATCTCTTTCTCTCTCTCTCTCTCTCTCTCTCATTCACTCACTCATCTAGTTACCTGCAATGCTCGCCGGAAACAGCTGTAACAAGTCTCATTCGGGCTAGAGAGGCTACTGGTGGATGGTGACAAGCTGAATATCGGATCGATCCAATAACTCTTGCTTTTACATTTTCGTTGGCTATTTCTGGAACAAGAAATCATGACAGTTATGACCTACATACGTAATTTACAGGAAATTGCATGAGAATGAGACTAAACGTGTTATGATCAATCCTACAATCGTTGGGATAATTTATCAGAAAATCACCTCTTTGAGAATGACGGATGTTTCTGTGCAGCATCGTCATCTCGCTTCTCGTTTCCCTCCGATGCACCCGAATGCTTCGTCCCATCTGACGCTGCGCTCATGCAATGCGACTTGGGCCACGGTATTAAAACATCTTGCGATTCAAACTACGAATAGAGAATAATAATATAACTCGTAATCGAAACATTTAAAATGATTGATTATTAAGGGAGAAATTAAGAAATTAATGAAAAAATTAATTAAGAGAGAAGAAATTTTTTTCTTACTTTTCTATGCTTTTGTTCCATAGCCCAGACGGATATAACGAGTCGACCCCCGATTCTAAGGACCCGTGCCAGCTCCTTCAACGCGTGTACCCTTCTCTCCGTGGTGGCGAAATGATGCACCACGGCGATCGACAGCACCGCATCGAAGCTCTCTTCTCGGAATGGTAGAGCCAAATTATCGCAGATTAGAACCTTATTGCACACAAGCAAGTGATTCCATGAGTAAAATATTCAACCGCAAGTTACTTGCACGTATTAATTCAAAATTAGCACAGAAAATATACAATTTCTATTTTTAAAATATAAAAAAGAAATTAATTGATGAATTAATTTAAAAATGAAAAACACACTATATGAATAATTGATAACACGCACCTCGTTTTCCTTCTCGCGTGCGATGTCCGTGAAACGCTTGCATCGGTCCACTCCTATCTTGAAAATACTGTGATTTACGCTGAGATATTTTCCGTTGCCGCAACCTACATAAAGTCGACATAACACTGTTACATGGGCAGAGAGGTAATAAAACGTTATGAAGCATGCGGAACACAAACTCGGTTAACTATGCGATGAATACTTTGCTAGAATTGTATACTGACAAGCGTTTGCAACACAGTCAACGAAACTGATCTGTTTAAAAAACCGTAAAGTATAATTTCGACTAACCGATGTCACAGACCAGGGCACCCGGTTCGAGTTCTTGAAGAAATTGATATACTCGTGGCCAGTGTTTACTTTGCGTGGTCTTCTCGGCACATTGCTCGTATACTTCGTGGACGTAGGCTTGCTCTAAGGCCACCGAGCGAGCTGCATGCTCTCCGTCGCTCTCAGACATCCCTCTCGCTAAGGTGATTTACCCTCGTCCACATGTGCGCTCACGATGCTGCACAGAAACATTTAAGCTCTCTGAATCGAAAAGTGATTCAAATCCCAAGATTGAAGGCACTCGAAGAAAACAATTCGATAGGATCGTGGAGATCTAACACCGAGGTATTTACACTAAAGTGAACGAATTATCCTTTAACTACGACCTGCGAATACCGAAATATCAAGTTATTTTGTTGATTTTTAGAACTGCAGCCTGTTGCGACCGGCCGCCGAATAACACATGGGACTCTCGCGTTGCCTTATTTGGCACAGTAATACGTGATAACGCACGTCGCATGTTTGCTCATAGACCAATCTCGCACGGCGGCAAGCATCCGCAATAGAACAGTTCCTGCAGCAGCCTGAGGATCAGCTTGCAGTCCGACCTCAACTTCTCCGCGTTCTCCGCTTTCTTGGGACGATCCGAGCGGTACCGCAAACGGGGCACCGTGTACGCTCGACACCATCGCAAAAATTCGCCGGTATCCTCCGTGCGGATGAACGTCACGATCGCCCAGAGCGTGCCTCTGCAATCTCTATTCCGGGATTTCTTTCTGGTGTGCAGATAGAGCTGGCAGACATCCAGGAACGTCATAAGATCGACGACGCTCCTTTCCATGGAGAACACGCTCGAGGATTAAACCGACACGAAGCTCTCGCGGATCGAATTTGACAACCGAGGACACCGATCAGCGGCGTTTCAAAGGGAGCTCGGAAGTCAAAAATCGCGATCAAAGATAGACGGCCGGACTGATCCTTTAAATAGATCCTTTGGCGAGCGTCACCGAGCGCAAAGACCGCCTGGCGCGAGGGCTGCTCACCACTCGCGCCACCGCTACCCCCGCATTGTGTGCCGTGGCGAACGCCGTCGGAGGCAGGTGGACCGACTTCAAAGAGCAGCGCACCCTTCCCCGCGCCTCCACCTTCCCGCCGACTTTCCTTCCCCGCCGCGCATCGCGGTACCCTTCGTCCCTGTCGCGTGCGAGCGAGCGACGAAAGGGCCGAGTGCATGTGTGCGTTGTCGTTCGCAGGTTTCCGATACGCGGCTGCGCGGTGAATTTATTCGATATCCCCCATTCGCATAACTGGGTTAGCCTCTCTCGATGCACTAGTTTAACTAATTTAAGGATGCCACGAGATGCCTCATGCGCGACGACTAATGTCAACCGTCGTCACTCAACGCAAACGAACGGCCGGCGGATGGATAGATAGATGGATAGATGGATGGACGGGCGGGCGGACGTACGTCGACGTAATATCGACGTGCGCGCTGTTGCTCGCTTCCGAGGGATGCGGCGGTGCAGTGGTGGATGCACGAGATGCGACGATTAATTCGCAAAGAATTCTACGGGAGCTCATTCCCAAGAGAGACGTCCAACATCATTTCCTCGTGATCTTTAAACAGGTCGACGTATTAGAACGCTCTTCTCTTTGGACCTTCGGATTTCAAACAGAGAAATAACGCGTGAAATGTAATCTATGCGCTTCTCACTTTCCGATCAATTTCAACGATTGAGTTATTGTCAGACTACTATGCGCCTGTGTCGAGAAGAAAGAGAAAGAGGGAGAGAGAGAGACTTGTCTACATGCTACTAATGACAACGACTTATAAATAGAATGTGAAATGCATCCCACGCGAGTGCTTACGTCACGAAACGTCGCCTGTCCAAGGACTAAGGGCCGATCGCATCGAGCGTAGATTGCAAACTTATTTAATTGGATTTTCCACCGTTCAGCCGAAGAGAAACGCGAAGTACATTTGCGTACCATTATAATTTTTTTTTTCTAAATTACAGATTTTTCGCTGCCTGAATATTCGAGGAAATCGACATAATCTAGGAGTCGACGTACGCTTTGTGTCGAGATTTCCGCAATGTGATGATGGCACATAACGAACGTTCGCCACCCCCTTCGATGGAGAACCACTGTGCCACCACGGTTAGACTACGCGCTACGTAACGGCTGGATCGCAAGTGTGTTGGTCTCGACGGCGTGGGTGGTACGTAGAGCAACGGCAATGTGCCAACCGTGAGAGAGGCAGCCATGAATGAAAGTGCCGCGTATCGATTTATCTGCGCCGCCCTACATACGAAATATGATAAATAGAGAGTGCCTCTACCGATTTGTACAGTGACACTTCGAATCACCACGTCATCCGTGCGTATTTATCTCTCTCTCTCTTCCTCTCTTTCTCGTTTCAGACCCGGTTATGTGTTAATCGAGGCATGCGAGGCGCAGCAATCGTTATCTCGCGTATCTAATACGGGTATAATGAGATTAGATCGGAGTTATTTCAACACAATGGCGAGGGAGAGTAAAGATGGCATTATGTTTCGTAATGTCAAGTAAACAAGCGATAGAATTTAATTGTGAGAGCAAGTTACACGAAAACCAGCAAGGAATGTCGTACACGTTGTTACACGTTGTTACACGTGCAAATAATACAACAAATTATGTAATAAAAATTATGTAATTCACTATTATTCGAACTATTATCTAACAAATTCTGAACAAGTATATCCGGGGCTTAATTACAGAATATATTGAAGCTAGTAATTAGATGATTGTTTTTTGCCTCCTCGAGTGTTTTATGACGCTTTTAACAATTTTATGTCGAAATTTCGCGCAACAATCAATTTCTGTTTCAGAAATTCGAGCTGCAAAATTCATAAAAATAAGGAGAAATTCAACAGTCGGACATGGAATTTCGCGATTGCGTGTAATCGACGCGGAACAGCCGCGGACTATCGACTCCGTCTGTAACACAGCACCAAACGCGTCACCGTTCAAAACGACTCGATGTGGCGCCATTATTCATTCATGCGAGCTGCCTCTACGTCAATGACTGCGAATCGTTTCGAGCTACCAATGCCGATTTGACGATCGTCAACGTACAATGGAGCGGCTTCGAGGGATTTTAAACGCCGAGGGAATCCCAAAGAATTCGGCACAAGTCGTGGCAACGAGTCGGAGTAAGCGGCGTCAACGCCGAGCGCAAGTTATCGACCAATTTATACTCGATATTGATAAGACCGTATCAAGCTTATCGCGTAAAAGGACTGCGTATCCCTGAATAGGCAAAATCAATTTCTTCGCGAGAGACTACCTACGCGAATCCGTTTCGGGCCGGCGGCGGCCGCCATCGCGCTGGTCGCGCGAAATTCACCCCGCGGGAGAGACCGATGGCGAGGACGTGGATCGACGACGCGTCACGTTTAGCCGATTCTAAGATGAGAAACGATCTTCCTTCCAAGACTCACCTGGGTCATGAGAGAGGCGGAATCTTCATGCTCGCGGTGAGATACGCTGCTGTGGCGGCAAGAGGGTGCAGCAGCGCGGTGACAGCGGCAGCGGCGTCGGCGGC
>VBVQ01004158.1:0-15777 GCA_011636635.1 Tetramorium simillimum
TGTGTATAAAAGACAGCTCTAAAAATATATTTATTGTTTGCTTAAAAGAAAGTAAGTTCCGTTCATGCCACTAAGAGTCGCAAAGACTATGCGTTTTCTCTATAAGTAAATTCTAATAAGTAAAATTCGTTTTGCAAAAAATATATAAATAAGCTTAATATACATTTTTAAGTTAACAGAAGTATGAAATTACCTAATGATTTTAGAATTGGAGTAACTCTAATTTATATAACATTTATTAAAATATGATAAATATTTCTATAATACTTATGATAAATTTTATGATCTCTTTATCTAAAGTCACAAAAATATTTATAAAATGTTCAAATAATTATTATAAATATTTTATGCTGTATGGGGACTTATTAAGAATTGAACATTGTGCATAATTTAATGTTTGAGTCTCTATGTATACTATTTTTTAAGATTTTTTAGTATTATTCATACATTTTAGAACATGTGCTATTAAAAATGTCAAGCTCGCTCAAGAAATTTGTTTTAAATACCAAAAGGCACGAATTATGTCAATCACAAATTAATGAAGTGATTGTTTGATGGTTCAGTAATTATCCGCGATGAAATCAAGCACGAAGGTCAACAAGCTTGTCGGTATTCATCCATTTATTTACAACAGTTTCCGAACTGGCGTTTACCCTTTTCAATTTTCCCGCCGGAAGATCGAGCGACGCGTTCCGCAGTAAACGTCACAGCGGTGGCACGGCGCCAATAGGCGGCGCCGGCGGCACGCAACGTTCACCGAGATACCCGATAGGCCGGTCTAGCGTGACGTCACGTTCGTCAGCCTAGTTGGGTTAGGTTTTACGCTGGAAATTCTAACGACAAATTTTTTGTTTGACGATTGATGTTTTCCCCGTGTCGTGTCGACCCGTAATCGAGCGACGCCGTGGTGCCCACGCAGCAACGGCCGGCGATCGTGTCTCGCGGAGCGTACAGTCGCGAGGGGTTCGCGCAGTTCGGCGTATATGAGACTTTAAACGGAAAATGAGTCGACATGAAGGTACGTACGTGCTGCGACGAGCAAGTCAGCCCGCGGGACGGGCGAACCGTGCGGAAATTACGCGGGCCCGCCGCGACGGCGAGCGGTTTCTAGGCCACGTCGGGCACGCGGGATCATTCGCCGAGAGTCCGCGGGGACCCGCGACGGTGTCCGCGGCGCCGTCGGGCCACGGGAACATCCCTTTTGACACGGGACACGTCCCGCGAGCTCCCGTAGCCGTGGGGGCCTAATGTCAGAGGCCAGATGGCAGCACACGGTGAAAATTCACGTCAATTTCTGCGGATTTTCGACGTTTTCCCGAAGAATCCCGCGGGATCCTCGACGATATTCGGTCGCCTCTCGCCACGGCACACCGTCCGACCGTCAATCGCCACGTCCGATCAGCTGTCAGACCGTCATACCACCTCAGCTGACTTCCCTTTCAACGCGATCCCTCCTAAGCTCCCAGCCCGTTTTCCTCGTGAATCTTTCCTTCTTGCAAAACATATTGCAGCCTTTTTCCCAACATTATTGCATACTCTTCTCGACAAAACTGATTTCGCACGCGGGCGATCGGTAAAAATTTTCCACAATGACCCCTGCTCTCAGGTGGACTTGTCTGATTGTCCTCTCGAGAACACAGCCTCGCTACCCAATGTGTGTCATAAAAATAGTATTACGAGCCACATTGCTCCCAAGTCTCTGGCTTTTGAGATTCTAATAAGCGGAATTAAGTTTTGCATCTGTTTAGTAGCATGTACAACATGAGAGAATTTCTGTGCTCCTTAAGTAGAAATTATATTTTTTTTCGGAGCACAAGACATGTTATGTTATATAATTGTCATGTCTGATATAAAAGATGATAGATCAACCTGAAGTGCCACTTAGAAATTCTAGTGTTTCATGCATATCGTGAACTTTAAGTGTAAATATTTTTTACTTGAAGTTAAATACTGTATCCTACAGATTTTAGTGTTCAATTGATAAATATAAATTTATGTGTTAAGTTCATGCCTTTTTATGAAATATTAATCAGTTCTTTTGTATATACTCAAGTGGTATATATTGTGCCCAAATTCTGCTTTCCATTGTTGCAAGACTGTGACTCGTATTTGCTGCACATTGCTATTTATAGTTGTATAGTCATCTGACTTTGCATACAGCGATATTGTAATTCCTTATTGACAAGTATAAAAATATTCTTTTAGTTCCTGTTTTGCCTAATGTAATCATAAAAAGTGGATACAATAGTATTGAATACAATATAAAAATTATTGCTTTAACACATTATTTGATATTATAAGATATGCGTTATGTGTGTTCAAAATTTAAACCAATATAAAAACACACATACAGATTTTCTTCAAGTTACAATTTACTATTAGCTTTGTTAATTGTTATATATTATTTCTCTTCTTTTCTCTCTTTCTTGTTCTTCTGTCTCTTTCTCTCTCTCTCTCTCTCTCTCTCTCTCTCTCACTCACTCACTCACTCACTCACTCACTCACTCACTCACTTTGTAGTCTTTGTCATTCTGCTATTTTATGTATGCTATTTTATTTTGATGTTTTCAAACTATTTGACATTACTGTTGTTAATATATTACTCTTTAATTTTTATTTCAAAATTGAAAAATAGTATAATTGTTGTATAGAAGACTGGAGAAACCTCGATGATTTTCAATATGTTAAATTATAACTTACATTACATGCTTATAATTTATGACTTATTATATGATCAGGATTTTATTAAACAATGTAATTATATAACTATAATAAATAATAAGTTTAAAAGTAAGAGATTTTATATTTTCTACTTTTTGGCTTATTATTTATTATTGCATGTAATAATATATTTAATAATATGTATATAACAATAAATGTATAAATAAATTGTAGTGGCGAATTAGAAATAACTAAAGTAATATATTAAAATAATATCTATGAAATTTATATGTATGTAATATATATAATATTTTTGGAATATTTTTAAATTTGTATTGAGTTAAACATTTTTGTTTTAGGAGTTAGCTGTGATTCCTGCTTGAAGGGAAATTTTCGGGGTCGTAGATACAAGTGCCTCGTATGCTACGATTATGATCTATGTGCCAGCTGCTATGAGGGAGGCGCCAGTACCACTCGCCACCTCACAGATCATCCTATGCAATGCATACTTACTAGATCTGACTTTGGTAAGGCTCAAATTTTAAATATATTTATTTTATTGATAATTATAAATATTAAGTATATATAGAATAGTTTAAAAGTATTTTATATACATTTTAGTTTTTTTATATATATTAGGAGAATATGTATATAAAAGAAGATAGATATTTTAATGCAAAACTCATATTTAATTAAATAAATATTTTAAGAAAAATAAATTATATAAATCAAGTCTCTAGTTGCGTGCATTAAATAATATTTTTTAGTGATTAAATAAATATGTTTTAATTAATTTTCTTCAAAAATTGTAATTATATGAAAAAGAAAGAAAACATAATTATATAATGATATTAAATCATTTAGATAGAAAATGTTACCATTAAGATGTTAAGATTAAAATTTATTGATTTATTTGTGCATAATTTTCCAATAGAATTATACTATGGTGGCGAAGGAGTAAGTGTCGAACAGCCCCAATCCTTGACTTGTCCCTACTGTACAAAAATGGGTTTTACCGAGGCTACATTACAAGAACACGTTGCTGCTGATCATCCGGATACTTCGTTCGAAGTCGTACGTATCTAAAGAGATAAAATACATAATGATTACATAAGTATAACTTGTATATTTTTGTCATAGGTTTGTCCAGTATGCGCAGCAGTGCCAGGTGGAGATCCTAATCATGTAACTGATGATTTTGCTGGCCATCTGACACTAGAACATCGCAGTGGACCAAGGGACCTGATCTCTTTTCTCGATGAACCAACCGCAAGTAGACACGGTGTTAGACGGATACCACATCCATCTAGGGCTGTTGGAGCTCCACGTGGACGTAGGTATGTACAAGACTGCAGATGTCTATTGATTAATTTATTTACTCTTCTTAATTTAATATTATAATATATTTTTATGGAAATATTGATACTAATCAAAATAATTTTTTTATAATTATATTTTTTATAATTTATTAGTTCATTTATCAGGTTTTATCTTTGTACATAATTTTGTAATAATATTACTAGATATTTGCGAATTTATATCTTTTATATTTTTATGAATAAGTTGTTTTATAAATCTTGTATTTGCAGAATGTAATAAATTGCAAATATTTTTGTTTTAATGAAAATCTGTTATGACTAACTACAAGTTCTTAATATTTTATCACCACTATCACTATCTTAGATAATGTTCATTAGAATATCATTGGATCCGCAGGTCCAACATGCATTTTAGTTCATCTGGAGGATTGAGCCCAAGTAATCGCGAAGGCATAGATCCAATTGCAGAATTGCTGTCTCAATTGTCGGGAGTACGTAGAAGTGGAGGCGGAAGTGGACAAAGTACATCAGCACCTACACAACTACAGCAATTACAAATGCAATTGCAATTAGAGCGACAACAAGTCCGGGTATAATTCACTTTTACCTTGAAAAAGCGAATATATGTATTTTAATAATGTTTATTAAGTTGGGCATAATCTCGATGTCATTTCATTTGAAGAACATTCAAATTGAATCATATTTAAATATTCATAACATGAATGCATCATGAATCAGAGTTGTGTTTATCTGATAATTAGCTATTTGATAGTGTTGAAGATTTATTACGTAAAAGGTTCATTTTTTTAATGAAAATAAATTATAAAATATTGAAGTAATTAATTTAAAATAATTTGAAACATTCAATTTGCTAACAGTCAAATATGATATATAAGTATATAGATAAAGTCTCTTGATATATTACAATTACGTAATTTGAAGTTATTCTCAGATCGATATATGACTTATTCTGAACATTTGAATTTGTTTGCCTTGTTTTTTGTTTGCTCTTTTTTTTTCTTTCATTTAATAATGAACATATAAAAGTTGGTTGTATTGAGATTATAATATAATATAATAGATGTTATAGTTGTAAATACAAAAAATAGATATATTTATAAATATATACATAACAGAATATTAAAAAGACAAATAGAATAAGGAAAATAGTGGAATGTTTAGAAAGAAAAAGGTAAATTTTTTCAAAAATTTTATTTAATTAACTCCTTGTGTGGTACGGACGCATCGGTGCGTCCAGACAAAACCGTGCCGTAAGTTGCAAGGATGCACCAGTGCGTCCAGATCATTTTCTTGTATAAAGTGTGTGTTAAGTTGTAATTGTGTTGTATTAAGTTTTAAGTACAATAATTATTGTTGTAGGATTTTTATCAAAATTCGCCCAGTTATTTTTTGGGGCGATTTGAGTGTATATTGAATTTTGGCTGCCACTCAAGGAGTTAATTATTAACTTAAACTAAATTAAATCATTGTGTTTTTTTATTATTTAAATTATTAACTTTTTAATTATTGAATTATTGAGTTTAATTCACGCAAGATTAAGAAACACTCGAACAATGAACGATAAACATGTGATGTGTGAAACTTGAGTGATGAATTATGCTGAAGTAAATTAACAAATGATTCATTTTTTATAATTATGCTGATTCAGTGGAATTTATTATTGAAATAGACGCAATAAATTATATTAATATTTAATATCATATCATGTTGATAATTATTTTTTTCGTATATTATTATTAGTAACTTGTGAATTGTTAGTAACTTATAAATAATTATTATTTCAATAGTCGTGTAATTTTTATATAAAAAAGATTAGGAACACAGATACACACAAGTGACAAATTGTTTTTGTTTCCAGCCAGCTTTATTCATTTCTTGTAGCAAGATAATCATTTTTTTATATATTAACCATTGTAAAGCAAAATTACTAAAATAAAATACTTTTAGGCTGCTAGACAACAACTCGAACGATTACCCAGAAGGCAAACGCAAGTGATCGGTTCGGTAAGTGGAGGCAGCGGGGGTGGCAGCGGTGGTGGTGGCGGTCATACTACTACTATGGGGACAACGAACAGTACAAGTAGTAATAATAACGCGACCAATGCGGCCAACCCGTCCGGTGTATCTTCGACTAATTCACAGAATAATATGTCCCTGTTACCCAGGTATGCATTTTCTTTTTAAATCTTTGATTACGACATGTACCTCAAAGTTGCAGACATAAAGAATTATTTACAAAATTTATTGATCAGTCTCATTAAATAAATCTAGTTAATTTCAAGTGTTAACGTAAAATATTAATTTGAATTATTCACATATATTCAAGATTGAAAATTTATGTAAATTTATACAAGAGAAAATAATAGTCCGTTATGTTCTAAAAAATTTTTTATCCATTTTTTTTATTAACCTATATACTAAATGTACAAGATTACGTGTTGTAAATAGTTGCCTAAAACTGTATTATAAAAATAGTTGCCTAAAACTGTATTATAAAGATCTACATATCTATTTCATGCGACACTGATATGCATTTTATTATGTGTCAAAACATGTATTTATAATTAATATATATCCACAACCAACAAAGAAATTAAATAAATACATTTAATGTATTAGAATGTGTGAAATAATAAGAATGAATAGAAGAAATATTATAATTTTTTATTTCATTTGATAAACATGATTTTCTGTTATCACATTTGTGCAGATGCATTATAACTACGCCGTCTGATTCACAACTGCAAAGTATTGAACGCGAGAGTGCAAATAGGAGCCTTTTTGCACGTGAACTTATTGTCGGAACGCTTTCCCAAACATTGTCAGAATTGATGCAGCAGCAGTGCGCTGTGCAAACACCAGCGTCAAATGCGACTACTGCCACGACCAGTCCTGAAACACCAAACGCCAATTCTTCCATTGTCTCTGCAAAGAAATTGGTAACTCAGGAAGCGAAGAGGGAACAAGCGACAAGTAAACACGTGACATCACAGGCATCTATGCAGCAAAAAGAATCACATATTCTGCAGGCTGCTACTACTGCTGCCACTACTACTGGCAACGTAGGGTCAGGTCTACAAAATCAGGGCTTACCCTCGAATCCTAATAGCATTGCAACGCAAAATCCACCTATAGTTCAAACATTGATGCATAGTGTATTACCTCAGCCATTGGTAAGCATCTATTTTTCTGGCAAATAATGTAATAAGTTAAAATATTGATAAAATTAAGCATATTTAGAGATTTTAAGGAGATGAAAGAAATATATAATATATTTGGAACTCAATATAGCAATATCTAGCATTTTCTTTCTTTTCCGGACTAATTTATCTTTCGCTTATTATATCTAATTTTACTATCACTTTGCATAATACGTCAATATTATTTTAAGACACGCTATCTGTAGTTCTAGATGATATTATCGAAACAACAGTTGATAGTGAAAAATCGAAATAGTCCTCATAGAATTTCGTGTGACTTAGGTATTGCAGCAACCACTGCCGCCACCAATTAGGAATACTGGTACCGGAACTATCAGGGAACCGATAGCAGCTCCGGCGCCCGCTTACCTCAGAGGTGGAGTTGGCTCGGTCGGAGTGACAGGCTCTTCGCGTAGGAAGCCAGTTAGGGCAGTAGATGGCAGAAATCAATCTACGGAACCGCCACCCCCACACTAACCCCTCCTTAGCCCGTATACCCATCCTCCACCCTGATTCCTCACACAGGATCCCCTAGCACTAGTCCTAGCACTGTTTAGAACACCTCATCATTATTGTTATTATTATAATATTATATATTAATAATTATATTCGAAACGCCCTCTCCTTTCCTTCTCCTTCTCCTTCTCATCCTCGTCCTCGTCCTCATCCTTTTGTGCCCTGATGCTATTACAACTTTCCCGACAACTTTAATCTCGCCATTTTTGCTGTTACGTGACATGGAACAAGGGCAAGGGCTGATTCGCTGGTCGCTGCGGCATCTTTGCGAATAATAATGTACATAACTCACTTCTTGCAGTCATGCTCGAAATATATAGAGTTCGTTCGCGTGTACTGCTCTTCTTCGAATGAGTCTTGCCACGTTCTTCCACGCTGACGTGCTACCACGATACGGCGTTACCTTTTATCCGCTGGAGAGCAGGTGTTTGCGAACCAACAAAAATGTATTGTAAAAAGAAATTCTTACAAAAACAAAGCAACATTAGCGTTTATTGTTCGATTATTGAGGTAGCGAAGAATAGTGCGAACATTCAAGAAGATATTTGGATCAACATACTAATATAAGAATTCAGCAATATACTTATAGTATATATTGATCCAATGATAGTGAATGAATATGTACGCGAATGTAGCTTTTCCATATTGCAGTTTGCGTATATAATACACGGTTGCCGATGTGAAATGCAAAAGATTTTTATTGATCAACACACCCGGTGCAAATCGAACGATCAATCGCTAATGTGCTATATACTTGAAAACAGTGTCTCCCCTTTTTTCAGATAAAAATACACGATTGCAAAATCATGCCTGGGCTGGTCCGTAATACTAACGCTTTTAAATTGCTTTAACCTACAGATAACTTCTCCGGCGCACTAATAATGGAAAAATCATACACAAAATGATTGTAGGAATGAATGTCACGAATAGTATAACAGTGCAGAACAACGTTACTGCATATTTTTCAGATGACTACTTAGATTATAATTCTCGTTATAATAGACTCCTGTATGCTTTACAATCAATAAATCATTGGTATAATGTACAAGAAAGTCATTTAGTCTATAATTATCATTCGTAGTCTACACAAACTTCCTTTATTTTTTAATTCATTTAAATAGTTTATTCGCCGTGGCATTTTACGCAATTTTACATTATAGGCCAAATGGAAGAAGGATTTGGACATATTCAGAATCAATTTTATGTATTAGACTTTGCTAAATAGATATTTAATTGAATTAGATATAATTTAGCAAAAATCGGTACTGGCGGACCACCCCTTGGCACATACACATGGCATAAAAAGATGATGTCGTAAACTGGAGAGGTTACAGAGTTTATAGATAAATTATTTTCTGTCAGTTGTAAAATTAACATTTCAAAATGTGTGGTTTCTAGCGCTTATTAAATATATTTAAGTTTCGTTAATATTTAAAGACTATTCGTCAAATTATTAATTTCAAGATTATTGTATATTATGTAATTTTACATTAGATGTACGATTTGATGCATAGTGTTGAGGAATAAAGTTTCTTTTAAAATTAATCACTCCATTTTAAGACACTAAACAATTACAACACTAAAAAAATTTTCTATCATACACATACTTGGGTCTATATATTTATTCATTTAAAAAGCATAAAGTGAAAAAATTTTTCCTATCGTAATCCGATAATGAAAAATCTCCAAGTTTTTCTTCTCAGTTTTGTCGAAAACAAGACAAGTCTTTTAAATGTACTCATCTAATATTTTTTTTAATAGATATGTTTATTTCTTTTATAAAGTATATGCGAAATGATAACGGTAACATTGTATCGGAGTGTGCGTGCGACATGATATGGGCGCATCTATAAGGTTTCTATTAAGAGTAGAAAGTTTCGAAGATGCTCATATACGTCAGCGTTATCTGCTTTTCTTATTTCTTTTTTTCGAATACTGTTCTTCCTCTTCTTTTTTTTTTGCATGTTTACTATCATATACATAATCTCTCTTGCCCTGTTATCAATGTTCTCAATCTAAATTATCTTTCACCTAAGATCCCGTGTGAGCATGTATCTGCAAGATGTGATGGCTCTGCAAACCAAGCAGCGTTTTGCACAAAGTGCGCAAAAATGATATATACACGCCGTGTAGAGCCACGAGAAAAAAAAAAGAATTAAAATATTTAGTGTGCGAATCTATTATGATAGAGTATGAACTTCAGAGCTTGACCATCTTATTTTCTGTGCGCAAGGTCGAGAAATTTCAAAACTAAATTTAAAAGAAAAATAGAAAGCAAATTGTAAAAGAAACTTGTTAAACTTTTAATTGCCGTTTCTTTGATATTGGATGTTTTGCTTGTCTTCTATCCGTACTCGACATATGTATACGTTTTGAGCAAATAATTTTTTTTTTTTATTAATATTCACGTTCTTGTACTTTGTATTGTATAATTAGTTGCAATTTAGGGAGGAATAGATCCGAAACATAAATGGGGTGCACTTAATTGCCTTAATGCAGGATGCCTGAAAAATTACAAGGAGGATTCGTCAGCCCTCTTTGAGAAGCGGATGTGCCTGCATTGCGAAAGTCTTTGCGCATGATGCTCCGTGATGAAGTTAATACTGTACTGAGCTAATCTTAATAAACGTATGCGTATGTAAAATTATCAAATTGCGGATATTGAGCGAATTTATTGCATCGTCGTACATTATGAACCGAGTGTTCAGATCAACGATGATTCACGCCTAATTCAGGAGTGTTTAAGAACGAAGCAAGACTCTAACACAAGTCCAACTTCTTGATTTTTTTTATCAGTTTTTTACAATCAGAAGCTATATTTCTTTCGTAATCCAAATCAAAAAAAAAAATACGAGACATTACATTACTTTCTTCATTTATGCTCGAGAAATTATGTTTCCCTTGTTTCCACGTCACTCTTTCCTTTTCCTTTTCCTATTCTATCTCTATTTATTATTCGCGGCGCAAAATGCCATATTATTGCGAGATCTTTTTTTTTTTAATTCTAAATAGATTTTTTCAGATGAAAAATTATCAGCCCTTCCCAATCAGTCAATTGAAACTCGATTTGTGAATTAATTTCAGAAATTTTATTCGTAGATTGTGAAGCGAACTGTGTAAGGGAAAGAAATTCAGGATTTGCTAGATTTATGCAAGCAAATATTTCACGGTTGTAACAGATTTATTCTGAGCAGAACGGAATCGAGCGCAACATCATGTAGTTCCTCAAAAGTAGAGAGCGTACAACATTTCCCTTCCTCGGTTCTTTTTTCATCGAACAATCATCCCTTTTTCTCTACAAATGTTTCAATTTGTATTTACATTTTATGTACTGTTGTCTATCATATAAGTGAATTATACATATATATATAATATAAATATAAATATAAATAGATATAGAGATGCACAGAGAGAGAGAGAGTGAGAGAGAGAGAGAGGCAAATGTGCACATGTTCATATACGTGCTAGCATACTGTTTTTTGAATACGCATCACATAATTAATTATGTTTGCGCACGTGCTGAAGCAAATCTAAAGTAACGATGCAGTCGTGGTAGGTAATAAAAAACGTATGATGTAATTAAGAAAAAAAAGGAAAAAAAAAGCAATGGATGAGCTTAAAGAGTGAACATTCAGAAGAAAAGGATTATGTTAAATCTCGATAATTTATTCTGGTTGTTTTACCGTACTGTTTCTTAACAAGTATCATTGATCTAATAATCTTAAGGCTGATCTAAATTCACGGCCCGACGTGAGACGCCCGATTGTAACATATTAGATAATTATCGAGGATTTTAAAACGGAGGAAAAGTCGTAGCGTTGCACGCGTGTCGAATGGAGGTCGAGTGAAACCGCTCGTGCTTGCAACAATCACATACTGTAAAGACATGAGAATATTTATTCTTGTGTGCCTATATGTCCTCTTCATTTAAAAATAATTTGACGTTATCTACGTTGCGTTTCTGCATCGACTGAAAAAAGATGCAGTCATCTCCCTCACGTTTCGTTTTGTCTTATTTAAGTGATTTCTCGTGGAACGTTTGTTTAATAACTTTACGAATTAGCTAATATCGCGGCATGCCTGCGCGAAATGTCGAGGGGCAGAAACAATGTACATAGAACATACAAACGAGTAATTCCTCGCGTGAAAAAAACGATCGTGTGTAAAAACGATGTAAATGATGCGATGCGATCGCTACTCGGAGAGGGGATCGTAGATCCATCGTCGATGGACCGTGATGCGTCAATCGATATCGTTGCAATGCGATAACCGGTATCGCTATTTTATAAACGGAGAATCAGGGAATGATTTCGCGAAGAGAAAATATCGAGCCTTTTCGTTTTAATTGTACATTTTATCCCGCTTTCAAAATGGTCTCGTTCGGCTTCAAGCCGTAGGACGTGCAAACGAGGCGTAATTGTAGAAGCTATTCGTTTTCAGCCGGACAGGCTCGTGATCAAGAGTAAAGTACTTGGACACGAATATATGGAATTCTGGAGTTCTTCAAACGTTTGTCGAAGATTTCACTCTCGTAGATCTCGTCCTTGATCTTCACATTGAAGAAAGTCTTTTCATTGTCTCGTATCATCTATTTCGCTGTCTAATTCGTGTCACGAACCGGAATTCCAATATAAATATAATAAAATATCTGATAAAGCGTCTTTTTCGATAATTCATGACTCTCGTTCACGGTTTAGTCCCGCTGTTGATTGATCGAAATTAAGTACGGAGCTTGATGTAATTTTGGCGAGTTTGATTTTTGATTGCGTGAAAAGGGTTTTTTTTAACAGAACTATTGTCTCGAGAAATATAGAATAGATTTATGAAAATCTGAATTCAAGAAATTATATCGATTCCCATATTGTTTAAAACGCATTACAAGTAAGGGTTTCGGTTATTTCCGATTAATTTCAGTAGCGTGTTTGTCCCCTCACGAGCTGTAGTCAAAATGCAAAAAAAAAAGAGGGGCAAGCGACATGCACGCTAAAGGAAGAAATCTTAGAAACTAGAAAAGCCGTATGTAGTAAATGTATAAATGGTAGAAAGGAAAGAATTACGCTCTGATGATAGTTGCTGATCCCCCAAGAAAAGTCTAGATGCAAGTTCGTTATTGCTTCTCTGAAGAAACAAATGATACAAACAGGAATAAAAAAAAAAGATTCTCGAAGAGATCACCCGGAGAAGTCTTTTCTCCCAATATACAAAAGAAGATCACCGGCGTTTCTGATTGCACAAGGTACTTGTGCGACAGATGATGATGTTAATTAGAGTTTGCACGTTTTGTCATACCCAGGATTATCGTTTACGCGGCGCCTGAGACTCGACTCGGCGATGCTAGACGGAACTTAATTTTGTAGACAAGACGAACATGAATTGATCGTATCGTTTCTCGAGGAAGAAGCTTAATTAGCGGAGAAAGTAAATTCTCCGTAATTACCGGTGAGTTCTAAGTTGCCGGTTAAAGCGACCGACGAACTTCATCGCCGAAAACCTGTAGGATTTTTCCTCAGGCGCAGGTTCAGTCAAGAAGAGAGGAACCTCGAGTTTCGTTTAAGGACTCACACACATTAAGAGCGAATCGTCGCAGTTGAGGGAATTCTTCGCGGATTTTTACCTGACTTTTCGATCGACGACGCTACGCGAACATACATACAAATGCGCGAAAGTGAGAGCGAGTGTGAATGAGCGAGAGAAAGAGGAAAGAGAGGATGCGTTGATAAACCGAGAGCCGTTGATACGATGCTCCTTGAAGTAGCGGCAAGCTAACGACGAGCATTACTGCATAAGTGTGTACTAATAGGGAGAATCGAAGTGAAGTCTTATACATAATGATTGTCGAAATGTAAATTGTGTTTGGTTGTGTATCTTGCGTTATACGCCTCTGACGCTGAATATAATGGAAATTCAATCAAAAATCCGTGCGTGTTGCCTCTCCTTCCCGCTAAAATGTACTCAGATGAAGTGTTCGCGATAGATTTCATGCACACAGTCCAATCTATATTTTTACCAATTCTTCTAACATTCAATACATATTTCTTCTGAAGCGAAACTGCGCATTTCAATTTTTATTAATATATTATTTTTTTAATTTATATTATTTGTATCATTATTCGTAATATTATTCATAATTGGATTATCGTAGTGTGTATTTTCATTAAAGGCTGATTTATAGAGGTCGTAAACTGTTAACTTATACCGAAACTGAAATTTTGACTAATCGCGTTACTCGATTCTGTTGTGCTTAACCACGAATTGGTCGTAATTTTATAGTTTTGGTATATAAGTTAACAGTTTACGACCTCTATAAATCAGTGTTAATCCATCGCGCTATTATTTCTCCGATGTTTATTTGGCATCTTTTCAACGAACACGAGGATCCGATACTATTTTACTCATTTTCGATGTCCTATAATTTGAAATATGTTTTATCTCTGACTTCGGATAGCCCAAAATCCTTACGAAAAATAGGCAAAATTCTTTGAATATATCTGACATTTTATTATATAGAAACTCATATAATGCATGTCGAAAAAAAATAAAGGGATTTATTTATATATTACAGACATTCTATGCACATCATACATCGATGCTTTTCACAAATAGCTTTCCCACAATTATAGTAGCGTCATGCAACTTTTCGAATAACTTTTATTAGACAAATATCACATTGCTTAAGCTCGTCTGTTTCCAGTATCTTTCCTTTGATTTGTTTCATAACTTAAGGAAAAATAAGTTTGATATCCTCGTAATGACACGGCATTTTCATTCTTTTCTAAAAAAGGTACTATAAGAGCGAATGAAAGTTCTTTAAAAAATTCACGTTGATCTTTGGCAGCATTTCCCGGAATAAAATTTACGGAAATAATCTGTGCCTTTTTTTATCCGATTATAATATTCAACAATTTCCGGCTTACCAGATACCTCGTCAGTTTTTTCCTGTTTGTGCAGTGATGAGAGCAGCAGCATGATTTTGTCTTGTTTTGAACAATATTTGAATTACCAATGTTTTTTGTACCATCATAAGCATAACGCACAGATTTTACGCATGCAGTTTTTATAAACGCACTTGGTAAATAGCAATCAGTTACTTACAGATGCGTCAAAGCATTTTTTCTTTTTCTCTCTTTATTAAAATGTCATACATATGTATATGAACCTGTATTATCCATGCTGCGCGCGCCCCAGCACATATATATGTTTGTACGCATGCGCTGAGATAAATATTCTTACGAGATAGCACGAGCCACGAGGTAACTTTTGTGCGTAAATACATACATGATTCACACATGGTTCATTCGCTTGGCCGGGTAGCCAGATCTCTGCACAGTTTCTCAGGAAGTTTATTGAGAATGGATAAGACATTGAAAAACCCGTCACTCGAAAAAGCCAAGGAAGCTGCGGCTCACCATGTCGTGAGCTCATTTGTCAGGGTAATTTACTTGAGATTTACTTGAGAGAAATTGTATGTGTAGTTTTTCTATTGGAGGTTATATATATTAACATGTTATCTTTTAGGATAATACTGCCATCGGGATTGGCAGCGGATCCACTGTAGTTTACGCCGTTGAGGGACTTGGTAATACTGGATATTTAATATTTATAATTTTGTTTTGTATAATAGAAAATGATTTCATCAAAGATTCGCACTTTAAGCGTTAACAATCAATTCAGTTAATAATTTTAGCATTAGTATAATATATTCTCATATTTTCTTTAATCATAAAGACATTCCGTTACATTGTTTTCCGTTACGATTTTCTATGTAAGTATATATGAATACTTTTATATAGATTTTCTGTATATGAATGTGTAAAAAGTAAGTATACGTACATAGAAAAACGTGAGATGTCTTCTTGCAACATTTAAATTCAATTATTGTACAGTGCCAATAGAAAATTACTTTCTTGATCTATAAACTTAAAATTTTAACCATTTCGAGATCAAGAAAGAAGTTATATACAATTCTTTGAATTATTATTTGAATCTTAATAAGACATATGTAGATTGGTTTAAATTTTAATCTTCTATCTCATCTATATATATATATATATATATATATA
>VBVQ01004159.1:0-15763 GCA_011636635.1 Tetramorium simillimum
CCCCCCGCCCCTCTGAATTATCTTATGCAATATCCAGACAAGTGATTTTACCTCGTCTGGACGAGATGCAAATCGTCCGGCCTGTTGAACGTAGCATTAGCGAACTCGTAGCAATGAATGGCCTCCGCGAAATTGCCCTCTTGAAAATAACAGTGCCCCAATAAACTGCTTATTGAGTAATCCTAAATAGAAGAAATATATTTGAGATTTAAGCATACAATAAAAACAAAATAATTTAATCAATATTTACATGATAACTGAATTAGTTGTATAATTAATTAATTCTTTGTCTAAATAATTAATTGATCCTGAATAGAAAGAATAAGTTTGAAATTTAAATATACTATATATAAAAAATAGAATAATTTAATCGATATTTATATGACAACTAAATCAGTTGTATAGTTAATTAATTAACTTATGTATTTATTCTATATCTAAATAATTAATTGATTTTTTCGTGATATTTGTATTTATGAAACAAAAGCGACAATTAAAATATTTTTCGCATGTAAAAATGTATGGAAATGGCGAACGAACCAATCCATAGATACATTCGGCTTCTTTTAGATACGACAGAGCTTCTTTATATTGTTGCGATAAGTAATGTCGCACGGCCAGATAATATAAAATGTGGGTGGATCTGCCTCGGCGAGACATTTCTTCCGCCAATGCTAAGTCAGCAAACTATACAAACGTAAATCATGACAGCATAGTTTACGCGTCTTTACATAAGATGTATTTTAAGAGCAGACATATTACGTCGTAGAAATGCAGTTTCATTAGAAGCGTGGCTGTTATCATAAATACATTATCCCGTGGACAGTGAATCATTGTCCAAGCAAGAGGATCCTCACTCGAGATCTCCGTCTCTTCGTCGCCGTCCTTCATGCATTTTTCCGCTGTTCTTAAAGCGAGATCTATTCCTGTTGGAAAAAAAATATTTCTTATACATTCTAACTTATTTTTATCTAATTCAAAAAATAAAAAACTTTTCTTATACCTGGGCCGTAATTTGTGCGAGTGTAAAACAGATGCAGAATAATCCATCCTTCAACAAATCGCGGATAGAAATCGGTAACGATTCTGAGAAAGATCTCAGCTTCTTGATAACTTCGATCTTCGACGAGGACCAATCCCTGCGCCAATAAACTGCAAAGAGAAAAATATCTATTAGGAAACTTTTGTAATGAATATACAATTGCTTCTTTTCATTCACAACAATTCGCAATATTGTCATAAGATGAATTTTGCAAAACGCATATCTTTTGCTAAAAAAGAAATTAATAATTATAAGTTGTAAATATTGAGAAAATTGTGAAGAAAAATTACTAAAAAAATAAAAAATTAAGAAATTACTTACTATTACTTGAATAATAATTGTACTACTTTATGCTGTAACAGTTTTTATACAATAATTACAAAATTAATTTCTGAAATATATTCTGTAATAATTGTGCTAAGATTCGCTCTAATATTACAATTATATAAAAATTTATTTTAAGTATCAATTTTTTAAAGATTGCTATGTTACAATAATTACATTTAGAATTAATGATTTTAAAAATTAGATTTAGACTTATTACACGATATATTATACATTATTTTAAAATTATATTTTTATATTATATTTTAAAATTAAAATGATGCTAAAATTTTTCTTCATTCGTTCTTCATTCTTACATAAGATTATTTGAGAACTTGAAAATTGCGTCTTTCTTTCTGAGTCTACATATAACTAGAAAGGTATACTTGCATATTTTCACGTACGCGAATTTATCTCGTCTGTTCAGAAGAATCGCTTCACGGCAGCACTCTTTTGCGCACTCTACGTCGCCGATTTTCACGAGAAAGATCGCGTACCTGGTCCATGCTTCAGCATTGCTTTTATTCGCCGCAATTGCCTGCGAGAAAGATTACGCGTAATGATATTCGATATGATATTATCTTATATTACAGAAGATTGAGTTACATACAGTCTGATGATGCCGCCTCGCATCATCTACGTGACCTAATTCGTAAGCCTCTTCAGCGTAGAAGTACAGTTTTTTAGGTATTACGATCTTCGACTTATCATCGTCCGCGAGGCGAGTTTCGATGATCTTGTTGATGGCCAGGTGCATTTGTTCGACGAGATACGTGTATACAGATGCCACAAAATTCTGCACATATAAATTGTAGCTTTCAGAGCTTTATTTTAAATCGATTCAAGTAAAAATTAAATAAATTTCTGAAATCTATGTTTAAAATATTACACAAATATCATATATAATATATAATAATAATAATTAATAAATATGTACATATTTTTAGACCTGGCTATTGATGGAGTGCACGGTATTCATGCTCGTCTTGAATTTTTTATCTAGCAACGTGATCACTTTCGTCTTCAAAGTGCTGCGTATGTTTAAGTACGCGCCAGTTTTGTATAAATATTGCGTGAAACAAGTCAGCTCGTCCTGAAAATTGTGATGACAAATGTACGAACACATGCGACGTAATAATTTCTCGTACCTGAGAAATTAGAATTAGTCTCACTTCTTCAGGGGCGAAGCAATATGTTCTATCCACCTTTTCAGAATCATTTTCCTGTTCTTTTGAAGCAGATAACTTCTCTTGCTTTCTTTCATTTCGAAAATCCTAATATAAAATAACACGTTAAAAGCAACATATTTCAAAGCATTACATTAAATTATCTTGGAATAGGAAAAATGTAATACCCTGTAGTTCTCCGTAATAATCTCCACTAGTTTTCGAATGCAAGTTGCGTATTGTCGCTCCGCTACGTCGCCAGAATAAATATAATGCGGCTTAGTTACTTTTAACTTCATCATCTTTTCAATTCTAACGAGATTAATCATTTGGATAAATTTTGGTGTAATTTTTTTCAACAAATGATTAAATACCATAGTATTTTTTATTATAACGAACTTACTTGTCTGTAAAATCGCTTTCGAGTCGGCAAGGGACAAGTGGACGAAAAAGTGCGACCTCAATTATAACAAACACGGGTTCGCCAGTCTCCGAAATTAATGGAGTATTTTGCATTACTTCGACATCCGTTTGAATCGACTGTTTGAAACAGATTGAGGAAACCTTTTTAATTAATGATAATTTTCTTAATGTTAGGTATGTATAAGGAACATTGCAATTATACTAAATAAATGTAAAACTTTTTTAAATATAATATTATATCGCAGTAACCTTTCTCGATTCTTCTCGTTCCTTTAAATTTTTACTCCAAAACTCCATATCGAAAATATCCTTTTCCAAGCCGGTCTTCTCGGCCATACTCGATGCGTCATGCGTGTACAACTGCGCAACTATGTGAGCGCTTTTTACTATAAAAAAGATTTAATGGAAAATTTAGAAAAGGGGCGCCCTTAAGTTTCAATAACAATATGATTGTTTATATATTAAAATAAATTTGTTCATGTTTACTTCCTGGAAAAACAAGCTCCGACAAGTCGACGTAACATTGATAAAACTGACATTTTGCCGATTCTTCTTCCTTTTGTCTAACGCTATTTTTTTCTGCGCTCACCATAAATTGAAACGGCCAATATTTGTGCCTTTCAACATAATTTTGATATTTAACGCGAATCTTTTTGGTTTTTATACGAGAGATTCTAATGTATATGTACTTGACAAGATGCTTTCTCATTGCCTCGCTTCCTACATCGCGTAATATGGTGCGATTCATAAAGTTCCACTCGATCCTAGGCTCGTCCTGACACACTTTCTTCTGCAAATTACATGTTACTCGATGTTTTATCATGCGATAATCGATTAATTCCTTGAATCGAATTGCGAAACGCCGTGACCGTTTTAGACCCACCTGTAAGTCGAACTCTGCATCGAGCGTATTTTTCACGCGTGCGTAATCGTGGCCGAGTTTCCATTTTGATGATCTGGCGCGACTTTGTAATTTCGATAAGCTTCGCCAACGTTTTAATTTCTCCAAATCGCGGTATTTTGTCCATTTACCGTCCTCAAATATTAAGTTTTCCGGAATCTACGATAAAGAATACGCAATTCTCTTTTTGATATCTCTATTGTGACGGCGATTAAATGCAATTTTGTTTTTTATCGATATTTTATCGGGGCTGCGATCCATTTGACGCTTCAAATGCTTCAAAGCGTTCTTTTTCTCCTTCTATCTTTATTAAAAAGAAACCCAGGGAGAAACGCAGATTTGATAGTCGTCTATCCGATCTCACGTTTCTGCCTAGGAAAGGAAGAAAAATGCTTCGAAGCATTTGTAGCGTCAAGTGGACCGCAGCCCGGATTAACACAGAGAATTCGTCTGGAATGCACCGCAATGAAATACAATCTCGCAGATTATATTTTGCCTTGATATCTTAATCGATTTCTTAGAACTCATATCCGCGTATCGCTATTGCACTCCCATATCTTTTCGTATGCGTTTTACTGCTGCTCCGCACCTAGGTCGGTATTATTTTTACTCACTTCTCTTCCGCTTTTAGAGTCTTTATACTTACAGCGAGAAATGAAGAAACACTAATTCAGAAATAATAATGTCATCTAAATATCGCGATAAATTTCTCTTCAAATAATCTAATAATTCTGATTAAAAAATAAGAAATATCGGTTTTATGAATAAATTGGTCCAAAAATTATAATCGAAATATCTTTGACTATAAATGACTATTTGAAAACATGTAAAATACCTCATCGTCAACATAAATTATCGTGCCCGCTTTATAATCCGCGTCTTCAGCAAAGAAGATCGGGGGATTGTAGATACTTTCTACTGTAACACTCAGGAAATTAATTTCTGCTTGCGAAGGAAATATCTCGTCGCCGTCGTATGTTACTGTCGCGTTTATCAAAGGAAGATTTTTCCACGAGACCGCGTTGCCGTCAAACGAGAGCTGTGGCGTTTGCACTATCAATCTTTCGACGAGCAATTTTTCACCTAGCGGTCAAGGTCGTAAGTATTATCTTGAATGCGGTGCCTCGGTCTCACTTTCTCCGTTTCTACATGATAAATTGTTACCTAGTAATATCGGCATTAGATCGAGGGTGCAAAAACCAATCTCGCTTGATGAAGTCGATATCTGCTGCGGCGCGATCGCTGATGCTTTCTTCTTCGATTCCGCGACTGATCCGACGGAATCGGCCAAATATTGATCCTGGACATTGCTTGTTACCTTTACTGAGAAAGCAACATGCATACGATTTATCACAAACAGAATAATTATTATTCTCATTAATGAGATCATAAAGTAATAAAGTAACATGGAAAAATTTAAGTTTCTTAACGACCCAGATAGGAAAGTATGCCGAAAAATTTTAGCATCATTAAAATTTTTAAATATAATGTATAGTATATTGTGTAATAAGTTTAAATCTAATTTTTAAAATCATTAATTTTAAATTTAATTATTATAACATATAACAATCTTTAAAAAATTGATGCCTAAAATAAATTCTTATATAATTGTAATATTAGAACAAATCATCTTAGCACACGTATTACACTGAATACACTTCAAAAATTAATTTTATCATTATTATAAAAATCGTTACTACATAAAATTGTACAATTATTATTCAAGTAATAGTAAGTAATTTTTTATTTTTTATTTTTTAAGTAATTTTCTTTCATAATTTTCTCAATATTTATAATTTATAATTATAAAATTTTTTTTAGCAAAAGATATGTGTTTCGTAAAATCACTTTATGACAATTATTGCGAAATATGAATGAAAAGAAGCGATAATTGTGCATTCATTACAAAAGTTTCCTATCTGAGGAGTTACTATAAAAATTGGCTTTACGAATCAAACGCGATAATTTGTAATGACAATAGAAATTGTACGTTTCGGTTTTGCTTTAAGCCATCGTTAGCGATAAAGTGATAAATAAATTAAATTAATCTCAAGTTCTCCGACAAGCATAAGACGAGTATTTAAAAACAGAAAGAAAAAGTTCTTTACTCAAGTTCCTTACTTAAAATCGGCATTGATACGATTGGATCCATGCTATTACGGTCGTTAACTATAAATGAAACTTCAACCGCGAAATTGACGTCGTAAACTTGCGGCGGTTCCTTGAAACCCGGATCGATAATGAGGGGAATACTTTCTCCGAGCACTACATCATTGTGTATCACGACGAACGATATGCCAGTTTCTTCTTCTACCATCTGTTTCATAAAAACGAGTTTTCTCGTGATTATGACGTAGCGTATATTATTGAATTGTACGAATGGAAAACTTACAATATTTTCAATGGATTTTATAACTATTTTGACGATTTTTTCAAGTGACTCATCTTGAGCTGGAAACTCTTCCATTTTGGTGTATAAAGGTATTCAATACGTTTTTTTGAAAAAAAATTTTTTTTGCTAATGTGCTAGCTTTTATTTAAAAAGCAAAAAACTTAACGATTGGACATTTATTGCGATAAAATAACCTTCATGTACTTTAATAGTAATAGAGATGAAGACGATAGTCACGATTTTATTTTGTTTGTTGATGCTTTGATTTTAATAAACTATTTGAATAAAATACATTTTCTGAATTATGACATTATGGGTACCGAAATATCCTTGCGAATAAAAAGACCAAAGTGGTATAACAATAGTAATTTTATTATTCAATAGTATGTGGACGTGCCTTCAATAATAAGCAATTATCTTCGTATAACGATATATATATGCATATAAATTATTATTTATATAAATACGAGTCAATCTCTGATATACGATACTAAAGGACAGTTTAGAAATTCGAATCGAATAATCGAATAAACTCTTCCTACAATTTTTTTTCATAAACAAATTCTAAACTTTCAGCACCTGATATTTTTCTATAAAATTTATACACGCTCTCTGATATCTTTCTCTTGTATTTCCAAGGATCCAAAATATATTAGAGAGTAACAATCGAATTTACAACAAAAAAAGTGGAACTAACGAATCTAAACTTTCGAGACTCACGAAAGTATTAGCGATTTCGAAACAGACTCATTGCCGACAGCAATGAACTCCTTTCCTCAGGCAAAACTTCGTATATATTTTCTCTTCCTGCAACTCGTTAATGTAGAGTTGGTGAAGACAACAGTGAGACAACGTTCTTTACTCTTTTCGAGACACGTGGCAATTTACATCACGTCGACGATTCGCGAATACTAAAATGTAATTGAGCTACGATTGCATAATTTACGATCACGATGACGTGAAGGCACTAGTTTTCCAAATGCGCTTACGCGAAAGCGCATCCCTTATACAATCATATAAAAAATTATTATACATGCGTATATGTATTAAAGTTACAAGTATCAAAACTTTTCGTCGCGCAATAAATCCATCGATGAAAAACAAGATCGAAGTCGCGACTAGAGACGATCTCCTCAGGGTTTTTCTCATATATTTTTCAATTCTTGATCACCGAAATCACATCTCTCGCTCTATTTAATTTCGAGAAGGGGAATGTACAGTGCGGGAGAAAGAGAGAGGGAGAGAGAGAGAGAGAGAGAAGCTATTTATACTAGACTCCTTGTCGATGTCTTTCTCGGCGTATATGTTGTAGAAAATTCATGTCTATGCTGTAAACTGGCTTCTAACGGATTGTAAAAACATCCTGCGTGATAAACAGTCTTTTTAGGATAGTCCAAGCAGCGGTAAGACAACGACTAGATTACATTACGCAGATTTAATCGCTAGAACGACCGACTATAATGTCTTCATGGTTTTGTCGATGTGTCTTAATGTCGTTTCCGGCACCGCGTCCGTCAGCGCTTTTCGAAAGCCCTCGCAGCGTGTCAGCCGCCGAAACATCCTTTTCGCATGATTTCTGAAAAATCAAACTCGCCGTTACGATCGTGATTACACCGTTATCGATTTCATTAGCACGGTCGTGCTAATACGGAATATATTACAAGGAGTTTAAAGTAATTAATCACTTACCTCGCGTCTAGATTTCCGTCCATTAGTAACTTTGCGCCCGCGTTTAGCAACTTGTCCCTTACGTCGCGCGGTAGGATCATAATATGATCAGGCCCGATACGGTCGGTGATGTCCGATAACAGTCGTGCGGTCGCCGCGCGAACAATAGCATTTTGATGACTGGACAATGACAATCAGACGCGAAAGATCAGTTTTGTAGCGCGAAAAAAAAAGTTCTCCAATCGCAACTCGGAACTGCGAACTTACCTCGCTCCCCGAAGTACAATGATAACGATGGTTTTATGGGGCGGAAGATATTGCATCATCTGATCCAGGGCTGCGTTGCTGTCCGCTCGAAGAAATCGATTCGTATCGGCCGTTCTGTGAAGCAGCGGTCCAGCTATGTCGTCCAAATCCTATGGAGAGAAGAAATAAATGAGGCGCTCCGTAAAATATAAAAATCCCCCGTTGAATCCCTTTATGCGACAGACTTGATATCTACCTGATCGATACCCCGGATTTGCGAGCTGAAGACATCGCCGGCGGCGAGACACGCGGCCCGTGCCACTTGCGAACGAAGATTCTTTATCTGTCGCCCCAGAAGCCTTCCTAGCGTCCCGGCCGCGCAGATGTCCAAGCCCTCTGGATGCTGCTTCGAGATCTGAGACAGGGTTTTCAGACCCTTCATCGTTACTTCCCTGGAAATATAGGAAATAAATGCTGAATGTTAGTCCTTTTGTTCGAATGACAGCGACGATGATTTATAATATGTCACGCGATCCAGCGACGATGTCAAAGATATTAATTTTATGAAGTTTTACAAAATCGTGTCACGCACCAGTCTTTATTCTCAAGCTGCGCAAAGCACTGCTGTACCATCCGCTTGGATTTTTCCGACGGCTGCTTCTCCACTGCTCTTTTATTGGAAGGCATTCGACTTCTACTAGAACTGCGCACCGGTACTTTCGAGGGCATCCTTCTACGCGACTCGACATCTTCCACAGGCTCAGACTGCGAGAGAGATTCCACAAACGTTACTGGTTTATTGAAATAAAAAATTCTACGCGGAAATTTTTCCTTGCCGTACAAATCATACCTCGATTTTTAATATTCCTGGCTCCGTATTCGTTTCGCTCGCGCTGTCTTTACTTTGTCTGTCCTCCAAAGTATCGTTCACGCTAGATTCTTCTTCCGTGGACTAGAATCGTAATTATATTTTAATTACAATGCCTTTTAATATGCAGATTAATTATAAAAAAGAATGTGTGTGTGTGTGTGTTTTACCTCCTGAGTATTAATCTTATTACGCGGATTAGCATCTTCGACGCCTCTTGCGTTCTCGACGGTCTCGTGAGAATGGGGCCGCGACGCGATGATAATCGCCGGTGAATCACCGGTCATGCTGATGGGAGGGTGGCCAACGGTGTCCAACGATCGAATGGAAGCATCCTCGTCAGGTACTATGGAAGCGATTATTCTCTCCTCGTTGAAATCCCTGGGATCCTCGGCCTGGCATCCGAAAGATTGAACATTAAGTACAAGATGCCGTCGAGTAAATTTATTACTTAAAAAAAAAATCGTATTAAACTCTGATTTAACACAATCTAAGATGGCCACGTGTTTTACTTGCAATTGTCAATGGCACGCGACAGAAACTTAGCTTCATATTTTTAATTTGTACATTTTTTTCTGTGTCTTATCATCTCACTGACCAAATTGCGCGAACCGCAGCGGGAATTCCGCTTGGTCGGCGAGTTGGAGATCGGCGAGTGATGAGTGCTGTGATTAGGCGACAGGTACAGAGTTTCTGATTTCTTGGGACTCACTGCAGCCTTCGACTGTAGCGATTCCTTGAAAGCCTTCGTGTCTTCGTAGGGTAGAATCCGCTCGTTCGGCAGCGCGGATACGATGGACTTCCTTCGCGCGCCCGACCTGTCGTCCTCCGGCTGCTCGGGTACGTCGGAGCTTTCCGTGCTTCTGTTGCAGTTTTCATCCACGCCGATCAGCTCGTGATTCGAGTGCCTTGAAATCGATCCGATTCGATTGGTCAGTTTCATGTCATCCTCGCTGCTCCATTCCTTCGACGCCTCGTCCACGGTCGGTGCATTTGCCGTTTCGATCGGGTATTCCACTTTGTTGGTATCCAGCGGCGTCTGAAATTAATCGAGAAAATTGTTCAGACGATCTTATATATACCGAATTATCTGAAATCACAATTGAAAGAAGAATCGAAATGTCTGGATAAAAATGATATTATTTGAGATTGCATTTGATTGAATGAAGTCTCCTCGTATTAAATACATTTTAATGACAATGGCAGTTTTTTTTAACGTATTAAAAAGTATTTAAAGTATTATATTATTATCCAAGAAATTAAAAAAATATTAAAGCTGTAGGAATGTAGTTTTTGCCCTTCTGCGAACGAGCGTTGTTGACGACGCCGATCGGGTAAATTCGGGAAGAGTCAACGAACGAGAAGCGACGCGTCGGGCGGACTTTTGAGTTGCGAAATTAATAGCCGTTCTCGGGATCACTGCTGCATCCCCTTTCGTTTAACACTGTATCTTTTTATAAATAAATACAGCATTATACCACAAAGCGATAATTTTTAAAAGAATGTCTGTTAAATAGATACGTAGCTGACTAACTACTTAGCTAATTTCAGCCCTACACTGAAAAAAGTTCTGGTTAAAAACGGACGAATCAGAAAATTTTGTAGACGTGTTCAAATATTCTGGTTATTATAATAGAACTTTATAACTTATAATAACTAGAATTCCTATTATAATAACCAAGATATTTGATCACGCCTACAAAATTTTTCTGATTTGTCCGTTTTTAACCAAAATTTTTTCAGCGTACTCTGACGTTTATTACCGTAATATTTAATGTTGGAAAATAAAATGCTGCGTCTAATGACAGACTCCGTTTAAGCTTTCGCCGAGGAAGTAACGACTCCAAATATACGAAAAAGTCTATTATTGAATTATTCCTCGTCGGTGGTCCACCCTATATATGCAAAGATACGATTTGCAAGCTCGATTTGTCAGCAGTTCAGATGCGCTGTCAGAGGGAAAAAAAGTATTAAAAAACCAATGATTTCTTACGAAAAAGGAATCGACGTCGTCGCGAGGGACGCTCTGGCGGTTCGTCGTCTGTTGCGTGATAACGTCGAACGCCGGATCGCGGGCGTCCCGGCTCCGCGGGGTCGACGATCCGCTGTTGTCATTGCCATTGTAATCTCGCAGCGTCGCGTCCTGACCCTCTCCTCGTCCCGGTCGGTCGTGCCTGGAAACGTCGGATGACGAGCTGCTCGCGCTTTTTGGACGTTCTCGTGCGCCGATGGAGAAGGAACGCAGAAACTCTGGCAATTCAGAACGTTCAGAGGCATTAGAATAGAGCTGTGGGTTGTAACTGAATTAATCGGTTGATCAGTATTATAATTAAAAGAAATATTTAGTACTATCTGATTAAGCGGTTAATACAGTTGCGATTAAGCAACTTATCACTGAAAGTAATTATTAATCGAATAAAGTTAGTATCTTGATTATTTATTACTTATTTGTTTAATTAAGTTAAAACATAAAAGTGGCAAATCGTTCCAAAAGACAACTCTTGGAAAATAAAATTAATGCATTAATTGACTAAATGATTAAAGTCCATTTTTACCAATGCCGATTAACTTTAATTCCGGTTTAACTTTTTTTCTATCTTTTTCTAATTTTGAAAACTGGAAGGATAAAAGATAAGTTAAACCAAGTTTAACCTGGTAGTTTAACCTGGTAGTTTAATTGAATAATTAATCACTCTAACCGATTATAAATTATTAATCAGTTTTAAACAGTGCATTTTCTTTTCTCGGTTAACCGTTAATTGAATTAATTGGTTTTCACATTACAGTACATATGCTCGCTAAAGATAATCAAATCAGATGATCGTCATCTGATTTTCGCCTAGCGTTTAAAAGATCGTTATTCGTAGCATGAAAATATTCGTGCTCTCAGTCCGCCTGCAAGTCGCGAGCATCGGTAGACACTAATTTAAATATTTTGCAATTTAGGAAGACGGGCTATCGATCTGACTTTCCGCTGCAGCGCGACGTTCGATCGTACCTTAGACTTGACCAGCGGAATATTGATTACCGCGGCCGGCGCGTCAGCTAGGCCTAAGCTCTATATGCATGCACAACGACGAGGTGAAGAACCTTTCGTTCCATTTCGCCGTGTTCCCAGCGCCGTGCGCCTTGCTCGCGGGGCTCCGAAGGTCTATACTGTATTTAATTTATCGTTCGGTATGTATATCTTTGCCGAGTAACGCTGGGATCTCGCGAGTTCTTTCGGCACGGCACGACGTTCCGAGATTCCGCACCGACATTCGAGATGTGCGATGCGATGCATCGTTTTTATTAATCAAGTACCGTGAGAGATAACAGCCTTTTTTTTGAAGAGTGTCAATCTTTTGATAATATTCTTTGTAATTTAATAAAAAAAATAAATGCAGGTAGCGTAATTGGATTAAGAACCAGTTTTTCCAACTTTTTGATAAGCTAACTATGAGCTAAATCGTACATTAAACTTGTCTACGTTGAAGATAAAACAAAGAGAGACGTGTACGATTTAACTTAACAGTTAAATCGTTAAATCGTTAACTAATGTTAGTTTACCAGAAATTGGAAAAACCGGCCCTAAATATATCTGCGATACTTTCGTGGTGAACGCTTTCGAAAAGGACGAGATTGAGTACCTTGGTATCGCGATTCCTCCTTGTTCGAGCCCTGTACGTGGTAGCCTTTCGCCTCGGGTGAGAAGTGACGTCTGTTCCGCGCGTTGTATTCTTCCTCGTTCACCGTCGTCGCCTTATCACTGTAAGAGAGACGTAGAAATAGAAATCGACTCGGAAGTAATTTCGCATGCGGCCGCATTAATGTTTCACTCAACAACGGGGTTGACGCGCAAAATGGTATTTTCACGCGAGCTTTAGTCGTATATCCGCATATGTTTGTAAGCTGAGACACGTCGGAATCGCTAATCAGGCGCGCGGTAAATAAAACAGCGCGATAAGACCAACATTCTTTTATACTCATTAAAGCATATTAAATTTACATAGAATGTTTAATGCCTGTTACAAACTTGATTTGCCGATTTCCAAACCGAGCTGGATAAGCTTTTTTCAAAAATTCGGATATCATCTTTTCTGCTAACATTCTCGTGGATTTCAATATCAAACGTTATTTTACATTTTCCACGTCTTTTATATTATTAAAGCGTATTAAATTTACATGGAATGTAACGCCCGCTAACCTTCGAACTTGACTGACCGATTTTCTAACCGAACACAAACTTGATGAGTTTTTCTAAAATATTAAAGCATCGTCTTTTTTGTTAACGTTCTCGTAAGTTTTATTATCAAACGTTAGTCTACATTTTCCATGTGTTTTTTTACACTTACTAAAGGGTATTAAATTTATATAGAATGTAATGCCCGCTAGCCTTCAAACTTGACCCAAGTAGAACAGGAAGTCATGATAATGTCAAAATAATGACGAGAATATGATTACAAAATTCACCTTTCAATTATAATTTAATCATTTCTTTTCATTTTGACATCATTTGAGGTCACTTTGATATTATCATGACTTGCTGTTCTATTTGGGGATTGCCCGATTTTCTAATCGAGCACAAACCGCTGATCTATTCTCAAAAATTAGGATATCATCTTTTCCGGTAATATTCTAATGGGTTTCATTATCAAGCATTATTCTACACTTTCCGTATCTCTTTTATTAAAGTGTATTAAATTTGCATAGAATGTAACGCCCGCTGGCCTTCAAACTTGACTGGCCAATTTTCTAATCGAGTACAAGCTCGATGAGCTTTCCTCAAATATTAGGATACCATCTTTTCCAGTAGCGTTTCTCGTGGGTTTCATTATCAAGCGTTATTCTACATTTTCCGCTGTTTCTCCCTCGATCGATATCATATCTATTTTCCTCTCATGCAGAATAGAATATCACGTCCGTCGACAGTGCTTGTGCGGCTTTCAATATTAAATCAACTGTTATATACGTTTATCATGAATCGCGCTATATATCTTCCATCTCCCCGGAATTCGATCGGCGATTGGTCAACGTACACCGTGTCGTGGTTTCGGTTCAGCCTCAAGGCGATGACCGGCGTGGTCGTCGTGGTGATGATGGTCGAGACGGACGCCCCGTCGTCCCTGTCGTGGTCGCGGCCGACGCCGACCGACTTCCTGCAGCGGAAGACGCACGGGCAGCAAAACAGGACGGCGTTCGCGATCGTGCACTCGGCGGATCTGCTCGTTGCTCGCGTCTCGCCGACCACCGTACCGTTCTCCTCCTTCATCTCGATCGGCCGCGCGCGGGTTTCGAGGATCATCCCGCGACGCCCCGTCGATGGTCCCGGCGCACGAGGGTTCTCGGCCGCGGCCGCGAAACGCGCTCCGTCTCTCCCGACGAACTGACCCTCCGGGTCGGCGAGCGCGACGTCATGGTTCCAGCGACTTGTTGCTGTCCTATCCCATAACCGTACGCATTCGCGGAGATAACGAGATTACGAAAATATTCGTCTTTTTATGTAAGCAAAAAGGGGATCACTCTTTTGTCGTAGAAGATTTTGTCGTCCAACTGGATTCTGTGCTAAATTTTATCACATCAATCAGCGTTTTCAATTTGATCTTTTAATCCTCAAGTTCTCTTTTGTATTCTCTTTTGTTTGAATTTTCTAACATTTCATATTATTATAGGGAGATTAAAAGAGGGATAATTAATATTGCATAGCACGACGAGAGATGACGAGTGGAAAAGGTTAAACGTTGCCCCGTCTCGACCTTTCGCAGCCGTGCCGAACGGCCGGAGAGGAAACAAGTGCGCGAGCTCCGAAGAATCAATCGATACTAATGACAATTTCAAGCATCGGCCGAAGCACCGAATCGCCTGTCCCGTGCGTCGCGACGTGTGTGCGAGATCGATGCGTCGGAATTCGACCGGACGGCGAGAGAGACGCGCGCAGAAACGCGAAAGATCGAGCTGCAGATTAGTTATCGATCAGGTGTCCAAGAGGCTCGTGTTTCGTAAACCTGCGACGTTGCGCCCGTACGCTTCGCGGCCGTCCTGCCGGCGAATTCTGCACCCGTTCCCATCCATTTCACGTGTCACGTCACTCGCGCCCGCGTTGCTCGTTCCCATTCCCCGGGAATATCGTTTTCTCGCTCTATATCTTATTTTGTTTTGTCTCTTTTTCATGCGCTACTCGGCGCAACCTTGCGACACGCCGTATACGGTACCACAGCCGCGTCAGGTCGCCACCGCGAATCGGTCGAATTCGCAATTATTCTCAATTATCCTACGTCTGTCGCGTGCGGCACGTCGAACTGCTAGCGGCGATTCGATGGAGATTGCGATGCTCATCGCGCTGCCATCCGCAGGTGGCAACTTTTCAAGGGCGAGAGTCACCTGCGTAACTTGCGCGCGTAAAATCCACGTATCCACAGACACACTCTCAGCACGTCGGCGCGTCTCTCGATTTAAATCCCGCTGTCATTCGATTTAAATGACAGAGGTCGATGACACTCGCGTGCGATGTTGACGATGGGTTTAAAAACGGGCTCAATTGGGTGGTCCCCGTATCGTTTTCGTTTTGCGGTGAATCTTTCACGAGGAGCGAGAAGAAACGAGGACCACGTTCGACGACGAAGGAGGATACTTTAATTGCGAGGGACACGCGCTCGTAACAATCGACGACGTACGCACGACTGTGGCACGTAGTAGAGACGGTGAGCGTCCCGACGCTGACCGCTGCCCCCGCCACCCCCGGCCACGTCGTCCC
>VBVQ01004160.1:0-15761 GCA_011636635.1 Tetramorium simillimum
ATATTCCGAGAAAACCAAAAATTACTCAACTTTTGAAGGGTGGTTTCACCCCTTTAAACCGTTTTTTGGCACGAACAAAAAATTGCTAAATTCATGTGTTCACCCCCTCTACATACATGCCAAGTTTCATTAAGATCTGAATTTAACACTTCGATATGTTCCCTTGTTAGTCGAAGCCGCAGACGATTATTGGAAAATGGAAAGTAAACAAAATATCACCCTCGGACCTCTGTATTGTTACTCGAGGGGATGTCAGAATATGAGTACATATAACCCGAATCTCATTCATTGGCCTATTGCCATTTTTGACCTAGTTGCTAATTCTACGACACCAGTCGTTACGAGTAAAAATGGTAAATATCGCGCTTTCACGGATTTCCGCGTGTCACTAACGTTATTTCGCGCGTAAATAAACATAAAATAAATAACCCGTAACCTCTCGTAGCTATGGTCGGACTTTCGAGATAAAAAATAAAATATAAATATTGGAAATCTGACACTTTAAAACGGTATGAACTTGGAATCTCACGCACATTACGGATTCTTACGCGGTTTTCACACGCTTTTCTTTTTCCGCACAGTCTTTCGCGATTTCGGCACTCTCGTCGACTCTCGCTGTCCGGCGTGACCTCTTCCGCCTCGGGTGTCCCCGTTTTTGGAAGTATCGGCTTCCACACCGTTGACGATGCTCTCTGCGTTAATTCATCCTGCTCGTAATCGTTCCCGCTCGTCGGCTGTGAACCTTGGACGATGTCCGTGTTCATGGCTCTCGGCTGCGTCACCTTGTTCGGTTCGGTTGTCATTTGCTTTACACTGCGCAACTCAACCCGCGGTATTGCCTCCGGCTGGATCGGTTGTCTGGAAACAATTGTCGGTAGCAAGGTCATGGTCGAGCTCAACTCACATTTCGCGGATAACAGCCTCGTTGACTCGCAATTACTGAACAGCTATAAATACAGGGCGTTCGTCCCGGCCTACAGGACTATGAGATCTGGTATAATTAGAAGCGTGCTCACGGATTTGAGAGATGAAGAAGTGCGCGATGCAATCACATCGCCTAGCAAAGTTTTAGAAGTCAAACGCATTAACCGACGCGTAAGAGTCAATGGAGAATCACGTCTGGTGCCCTCAGCCTCAGTATGCGTCAAATTTGCTGGTCAAGTTTTGCCAAAAAACGTACAAATTTACAAAGTGCGTTACGAATTCTTTTTATTTGTTCCCATGTCTAAAACCTGCTTCAACTGTTATAGGATCGGACACAACAAAACCTGCCTCAATAGAGATGGCGAGATTAGATGTATTAATTGCAAAGGAGATCACTCGGCGATCTCTAATGAATGCCCGTTAATGGTGAGGCATAAAATGACAATGGCGCTTGCCTCAGCGGAAAACATCCCTTTCGCAGAGGCAAAAAAAAGGATTGGCAATGATTCTCTCAACCTTCAGCTTTTGGTAATGCTCTGCCATCCGTCCGACCTGCGGGCCCTAAGTGTTTAAGATTCAGTTTATTTTTTTTAACTCAATTTACGTATAATTTGTGATGACTGTTGACGTCACTTCTATATCTATATCGAACGTGTCGATTTGAATTAAAATTATAATTCTGGCGTTATATCTCTGTTCTCTGTAATTGCTTAAGATTCCGTTCTCTGTATAAAACGATCGATACGTTACCGGCATCGATTAGGATTATTGTCACACGGTGCCAGCAGCGTACGGGCGCCGAAAAGACGCCGTTCGGGAAGTGGGAGATTAGCGCTACCGTCAGTTCAGTCTACGATCGAGAGCACTCCGATTCGTACCTCTTCTCATCAGACAACCGTGCTTCTACTTAGGGAAGTCCGCGGAATTTAGTTACGTTATCTTACTACTCTCTTTAGAGAACTTTACTGTATTGTTTCTACGTGCGTTCAATCGCCGTAAACATTTGTGATTATTTGAACTTATCGCAAGATAAAAGTGATAGACTCGTTACGAACTATCGTTCGCGATACGGCTGCGGCCACGTGGGCCACGCAGTTCCGTGAAATAGCTAACGAAACTCTTATTAATTGTGCCCGCACGGAACTCATTACTGACAATGAGATATAAATTGACAGCTAAAATTATTAAAACTGTGTTAATTGTGATACTCCACATTTCGAACTTCTTTCTTATTTTTTTTTCTCCTTCACCTTGCTCTGAAAGTTATCGATAAGAATTTACTCGCGGACTTTCATACACTAAGTATGATTTCATTAACTTCCTGTCGTTGCGCTCGTCAGCGCGCAACGACACACACGGGTCTGTTAACTGTTTTCAGACGTTATTTAATGACTCGGGACAATCGCTCATAAATCACAAGCACTCCAGATATCCCGCTGACATAACAAAAGCTTCCTCGCGCGAGACGGATTGCATTGTGAAGAATAGATACGCCTTGCTGGAACAACTATCTGATGGAACGGAGCCGCCTCCGTCTTTCGCACGGGCAGCTTCAAATCAATCGATCTCTCCACCTTGTGACTCTCTCCCACAGTACTCCTCCCTTCCCACCTGCCAGAGACGGCCTAACTTCATTGACATCGCAGAATATAATCTTAAAACTAACTCACTGTCTTCCTCTTCAGGTCGCTCGCAGTGTGCTCGCCGGCCTTCTGTCACGGACGCACGCAGCGAACATTTATTATCGCCCAACGGTAGACTGCCCTCGATTTCCAGGGATGGAACGGTCTACCCGCCCTCGCCTAGCGGCCTAGCCGGTCCATCGAATTTCTACAGCGAACTGCTTAACTTCCTTACTACAGAACTTCTTCCGCTGCTAATCAGGGGTGAGTTACAGGCCATCCTGGGCAGCGTAGTCGCCTTTCTTTCCAAAGTAATCAGCGCGCATGCATCACAGGATTTCTCAGTCAGATCAATAAACGTCTCAAACGATCCTCATTCACAAATTCTAGATTCTAACCCACAATTGATTCAGCCTCAAGACGTCTACGCCCCCTCCTAAACGACGCAGCAGGGAGGCGGGCCTCAAAGTTCTACAATGGAACTGCCAAGGGGCCCGCAACAAACTCGCGGAATTACAAGCTATGGCATCTGACTACGATATATTGTGCTTACAAGAAACCATCCTCTTCGAGTCTTCCCCATTTAAGTTAAATGGCTTTCGTGAGGTACGAAAAGACATAGAATCTCCAAACACCAAAGGCATATGCACGCTAATCAGAAGCGACATATTGTTTGCCCATGTCGATCTATCCGACTGCATAGCAGTGCATCCCACAGTTGAACTACAAGGCTTCCTCCTTAATTTATCCAATGGTAAATTACTAATTATTCATCAATATAGACACCCCTCAACTCACACCCCAATAGCGATTTTCGAACAGACGCTGGCAGCATGCTCCAAGTTCGATTTCGTAGCCGATATAAACGCTCACCACTCTTACTGACACAATGAGTACGATGACAAATTCAGCTTTAGCCTGGCGCGTATTATTGACTCACACAACATGGTCGTGCTTAAGATGAGTTACCAACGCTGGTTCCGTCCCCGCATCACGTACGCTCTAACATCGTTATCGATGTTTCATTGGCATCATGCAGTCTTGCCCCGCTCTGCATTTCGACAACTTTATCAGATAGTCACGGCAGTGACCACTTTCCAGTCACCACGCATATTAGTGTACACGTACCTTAAACGGGAGAGATGAAACATATTAGTGTACACGTACCTTAAACGGGAGAGATGGAATATCTCTCCCGTTTAAGGTACGTGTACACTAATATGCGTGGTGATGGAACATCTCTCCCGTTTAAGGTACGTGTACAAATACAATTTAGACAATAACCAATTAGCTAGCTTTAAAAAACTGTACGAACTACTTCCCCCTTCTCCCCTCTCTCAGCCGGACCTTTAATCCTGGGACTACTTGCCCAGAGCTAAAGCTTACGATACTTTCACAGAACAGCTAAGAAGTCATATCAACAGGGTTATTCCGGATAGGGACAGGACCCCCAGAACCTGTCGCAACGCCTCCAAAAGGCCTGCGCCCCCTTGGTGGAACGCGGACTGCGGGGAAGCGGTGGAGGATAGGCGTTCTGCCTTAAAAAACTACAAGAAGGTTCCCAGCTCTCAAAATTTTGAACGGTATAAAACAGCCTGCAGACATTGTGAAAAAACTTTAAGAAAACGTAAGAGAACTAGTTGGCGCGAGTTTTGCGGTACTTTTAACGATAAAACCCCGACCCCACAAATCTGGTCATTGATTAGATTGTTCAAAAATAGGAAATTCAACTTGCACAACAACATTTCTGACTCGGAACTGGAAGGGAGGCTTTGTGCTGAAGCCATCGATAAGTTATGTCCCCCTTCGTGTCTACATGACATTCGCAACGACCTCAGCACAACACAAGACCCTGCTCACATCCATGACGCGTCGTTCGCGGAGTTGGAGGAACCCATCACAACCAGCGAGGTTACGCACGCCCTATTTAACATGAAAATGAATGCAGCACCAGGTCTAGACAGGTTCGACCCTTACATAATCGCGAACATCCCTTGTTCTCAACACAGTAGGTATTCTTACAACCTGCTTCAATAATATTTTAGACGCGGGAGAGATTCCTGAATCATGGCGCCGCTTGTGATTTTCATTCCCAAACCAGGAGGGAAGGCAGTGAGACCCATTTCATTACTCAAATGCTTCCAAAAAGCATTCGAAAAAATTATTTATCATAGAATCGCCTTGCATGTAGAATCAAGATGCCTTCTGCCAAATTTTCAACACGGTTTCCGCAATGGAAGATCATGTGCGGATAACGTGGTAAGCTTGACTAGTTTTATTCATGCCAGTTTTAATCTCCGGCAAATAGTAGCGTGTGTTTTTATTGATATAAAAGGTGCGTTTGACGGGGTTATCCCGGCCATTTTGCTGCAGGATCTCACTGATATAGGCATTCCGGCCAAGATCGGAAAGTTTGTCGCTAATATTACCCTAGAGAGAGACAACTACTTCTCAGTTAACGGGGCGCTGAAAGGTCCCTTCAAGGTGCATACAGGCACGCCTCAAGGCTCTATTTTAAGCCCACTACTATTTAATGTATATCTAAAAAATCTGAGGAGCTGCATCGCACAAGAGACTCATGCATTGCAATACGCGGATGACATCGTTATCTTCGCTGCCGCAAAAGAGGCACGGAAGGCCGCCGATAGAGTTCAGGAATCTATTTTGAATATAACCGCATTCCTCTTTGACAGAGGACTAGAAATTTCACCGGAAAAATCACAGCTAGTCATATTCAACAGGAAAAAGAGTGATTCGTTGCCTCCTATTAACATCAAAGTACACGATCAAACAGTCCCGCAAGTCCCCGCAGTTTTTTAGGAATGTGGCTCGACGAGAAGCTGTCAGGAAAAACCCATCTACAATACATAATAGGTAAATGTAAAAAAGTCGCTGACATTATTTCTTCTCTTTCGGGAGTCAAATGGGGCTCGCACCCCAGCCTCCTCCTTAGTTTATATAAATCCATTTTCAGAAGCATCACTGACTACGGCTGCCAGGTTTATCAGTTTACAGGCAATTCAGTTATTCTTGAAAATCGAAAGGCTCAAATACCGGACAATCAGAGCGACTTTAGGTTTAAGAATCTCAACTCCAATCAACCTACTGCTCTGTGAAATGCCCATAGACTTAAGAACTCACTTTCTTACATCCAAGTTTGTTTGCAAATGCCTGGCAAGAAGAGGTGCTACGGCAATCAGATATTTATCCTACTTAGCGGATATTGCCATCTCACAAACTAAAAAAGCTAGAATGCTTAAGCTGTTTCCAATATTTAAAGCTTACGTGTTACTACGACATCATAAAGGCATTATACATGTGTGTATATCGCTCAATGGTTGTTCCTAATGCAGACTTATATTACAAAGTCATCTATACCCCAGAGATAGATATCTCTATGCACGATCTCACTAATAAAAACTCCTCCGAGAGGGAAATAAATTCTCTCTTCTTAGATTTACAGGCTTCTCTCTCCCCGGCGCATAGGTCTTTGTACACTGTTCCAAGCAACCCGAAAACTCCGCCTCTGTGGACGCGAGCGTATACGTTCCTTCGCTGCAAAAGTCGCTATTGTTTAAATTACCCCCGGAAACATCCATATTCTCCGCTGAGGCATGGGCTATTTTACAGGCGATCAATATCGCGAGACATGGAATGGGACAATGTTATCATATATTCAGACTCACTCAGCGTTATTAAGGCGGTGGCAAACAGCTCTATTAGCCGGAAAAGTAATCACCTTGTCTGCAAAATTAAACACATTTTATGAGAAATTGCAGCTAACAACAGTAACTAATCTGTGCTGGATTCCAGCTCATAAAGGAATTAGATAGAACGAGATAGCCGATAAAGCAGCGAAAGAGGCATCAATCAACGGCTAAAAATCTTATTTTAAGGTACCACACTCGGATCTATTTGCGGAAATAAGAGAAGGCGTAATGAATAAATTCGCGGCAAATCTACAAAAATCCACGAGAGAAAGGGGCACACAATACTTTTTCGACAATTTCTTTTTCGACGTATCGAAACCACTCACGCTAAAGCCGTGGTACCATGGAATGCGGTTAAGTCGCAGAGCGATCGTCACCATTACGAGAAACCGAAGCAATCATTATAATTTGAACTACAACTTATACAGGAAGGAGATTACTAATACGGAATATTGCACGTGCGGCAAAGGCGTGGAAGACATAAACCACATTATTTTTTACTGTCCTCTGACAATCCAAAATTCCGACGCTCTCCGAAATTACATTAAAGAAGAATATCCGCTCTCCCCCATCGACATATTCCATGTTCTCCCCAGCGCATCTCCCAAATTATGCAGACTTGTTACCGCTTATCTAGAGTCATGCAACCTCTCAATTTGATTTATCCGCTGCTCGGAGGGGTCTTTCCCGTAGTTCCGCAAAGTTACGAGGGGAGTCGTGTCGGATAGGCTCGAGAGTGCCTCGTCCTGAACTCGGCGCCTCGTGGAATCGCCATTGCATCGTTGTGGAACCGGGACCTCCTTTCCTTTGTTTTCGAGAAGTAAGGCACTCAGTACGGTTTGGAAGTAATACGGATTCATTTGGAGTGCAACAATAGTCCAAGCTTATGGTCGTATCAGCTCTGATGAAGGAGCTGGGAACCATCACATCTACCTGTACCTGTACCTTAAGTATACTGTGTGTAGAGAGCGAAGCACGTAAGCATACATGTTTTACTGTACTGATTATATATTAAATATATGTTCATCTCAACCAACAATATTGGTAATATTGATCTCCTTATCGAAACTGAATATAAAGAAAATAACAATAAGTTTATTAGTCGTTGTATAATTCGATCATAATAAGACGCGAGTGTAACAGAGTGCGACAAAGGACTTGTACAAAAGATGCTAGTACTTCCGGCAAAGATTATGCGAAAACTGTCTCGTTCTCGGAAGGCTCGCTCTATTTATTATCTCGGCATGAATATGGTTAAGAAAAGCTTCTGTATAAACTCATTGGTTTAACTAACCAATCAGGAGTTAACATCGATCTGTTGTGCTCGAAGGTGAAAGCAATTACTGGTGAAAACCAGTAAAGGTAAAGGTGAAAACAATTACACAGCCCCACAAAAAAAGTGGTCTGGCCGACGGACCAGACCAATGTATCCTTATGTATTTTGACCCGCTGAATCAGAATCCGAAGTCAGACTTATCAGATTGGCTCATTTTTCATCCCTACAACCTAATCTAACCTTGAAACCGACGATCGTTTCAGTTCGAGACGGGACACCCGGTACAAATATGACGGAGAAAAACGGCCGAACGGGAAAAAGCAGCCCGATGAAGATTGCGTTGGACGAAACGTACACGGCAGATATCCCGGACACACAGCCGATGGTAGGGAACGACGACGAGGTGAGCTCTTTGAGTGAAAACGGGGAAGTCGAGCCGACGGAGAGGATCCCAGAAACACTAGGACGGTGACTGAGTATTCCGACGACGGCGGACAGAAAGCAGTGCGAGCCAAGCATCACTGAAGAAGAACAAAGAAAATTATAAAATAAGCGATAACATGGCGACAGCGAAAAACGGTCAGAAAAGTAATATAAATTCATATAATTTCGTTTATAATGGCGTCAGCGAAAGGCAGCCACATTTGATTTTGAGTTTCTATAAAGATTTTAATATCGAGAGTAAAGGACAAGATATGGCGTCGACGAGAGGCGACCATAACGCATGACAAGTACAAAGCATTGATTTTATAAATTTATCTTATATTTATTTTATATTTGCAATAACGTTTAGATTCGTTTCATATTTACATACATTAATAATTATACCTACCTGGAAAATACTTACCTAAGCGATGCCAAAGATGGCGAATGATGATTGGTTCCCAAGATGGATCCTGAAATAAAGATTAATATTAAAATTGGATTCACAAGGGCGGCATAGTAATAAGCGTAAAAATAAGCAAGAGCGTAATATCGGATCAATACGCGAACACAAATAAAATCACGAAATGGCGGAATACGCGAAAATATATTATGTTATGTTACGCGAGAGCGGTTTATTATATAATTTATGTTTTATACTCTGTCAGCAAAAATACACGGCGGAGTTTATTCAAACACTCGTTAGCGGCTCGACATGCGGCGATCGCGCGATACGGTGCACAGTGGGCCAGAATACCCTAAAAAGTGGCCAAAAGTCAATGTCACTTTTGAGATAAAAGATAAATTTTTCCATGATGTAGATCATTGGAAGCATCTGTTATCAAAATTTTATACATATCAAATAACTCTTTGAACTTTTAGAGCGATTTAAATGACAAAATTTTCTTGATTTTAATTAATTTTTGTTTCACTAACACTTTCATGCTATATGTTCTTAGCATCACAAATTGAACCATAAAATTTTTTTCATTTATCAAAGAAAGTATATTTTAATATCAAAACAAAAAAGTCGAAATTTTCTATTGTTTTGAATGATATCTATATTTACATATGCAGTTTTTGGAATTTACTTAATATGACAGTTTTTAAATCCAAAGTTCCCCGAAGTTCCCCTCAATATTTGAAGTTTATCAATGTGATTGTATTCACTATTATCTATAATAATATTTGCCACCAGCTGCCACCATTAAGATTTAATGGTGATATTCGCAAATAAACGCATATAGGGTAGACCGAGGCGAATCGGATGACAGGGCGAATCGGATCACAATGCGAATCGGATCAACGTAAGAATTGAGATCGTATTGGTTACATTCATCAATACATCTAACTATGTAAAATACAAATAATTAGTAACAATCTCAATTCTTACTGTGATCCGATTCGCCTCGGTCTACCCAAATCGATAAGAATTAAATATATTTGATAGCTTCTTATTATGTTTCGCAAGCCACACAGGTTTCGAAGAATTGCCGCTAAGTGGCTGCGACGACAAGAGTTTTCGCGCAATCAACTTTTTTTCTGAGATTGATTTATATAAGATCGTGCAACAGAGATTACCATAATTCATTTATGTTGCATTTATGTCACATATGTTGCAGCTAGGTGTCTTGCTCCATATTTCATTGGAAAAACTAGTAACTTTGGTTAGGATTTGAACTATTTTGATTTCTCTCTTTTTTTCATGTAATTTTCAATGAAACAATTTTTTCTTCATTCTGTTCATTTTTTAATTTTAATTTCATTGAATTTTTATTTAGTTAAATTTAGTTAAATTTTTATTTAGTTAAATTTATTTGTTAAATATATTTGTTGCGGCGCGGGCCCGCCGCCACGTTTTCTTTTCTTTTCAAATTCTGTTTGACGAGCTAATCGTTTCAGCCTTGAACTTAAGTGACTTCCCGACGATGCAAACAGCCTTTTCTCGAACACTCCACGGACCCCCTTCCGCCCCAAAAACCAACGCTTGGAGCGAAAGGAGGGTCGCTGCTGGATTGCGGAGGAAGGCTCGGTTAGTCGTCTTTGCGAAGCGTGACGGACGGTTTTGAATTTTGACTTTTATGTAAGACTGTGTGAGAGAAGGAAGGAGACTGAATAGCATTCCGTATAGTTTATTAAGAATTGTTGTTCCGGTTTGTTAGCCCTAATAAATAGTGAGTGCATGTTTGACCCACGGCTTTCCACCTGATTTTCCTCCGACCTCCAACCGACAAATTGTGATTCGGCGAGGCGAGAACAATATTAATTAAATAATTAAAAATATATTTATATTTCAAATAATACTTTGAACATGTTCAAAAAACGAGAAATTATTAAACTCTTCGATTGATCAGTAATTTTAGCATTTCCATCCACCATTTTAAATCTGCCATTTTGAATTTCTGAATTTTGGGTTCAGATTATAACTCAGCAATCTCCAAAACCTGTGTAAACCAAGTTTTACTGCTATTGGAGCACTTTTAATGTTTTGGTCACTTTTTTTAGGTCTGCTGACCCACTGTGCATTGCAAGAAAGCGCTCTTTCTTGGTTAGGTTATACAAGGTGTCCGAAATAAAAGTTCTCACACGAAAATTGGTGGTAAATCGGGTCAAACCGAGAAGAAAAGTCATGTACCATTTTACAAAATTCGCAATAGTTATTGAGTTTTTAATGATAATGTCTAAGCAAATAAGCGCGCGGAAAGTCGTGTGTAGGACGCGGCAAGCGACTGAGAGGCGGTATCATCGAACGATGGTAGGCGAGTGGCAAGAGGCGCGGGACGAGCAGCGTGCAGTGAGCGACGAACTGCTCCTCCCGCGTCTCTTGCCGCTCACCTACCGTCGCTCAATGATACCGCCTCTCACCTTTCTTCGAGTAATTCTAACGCGTCGAGTGATTAGTGGTGATTGATAGTGATTCGTAGTGATTAAAGTTGAAAATCGATCGATCGATTCGTTAAATACTCGTTTGCTTAAGATTGATTAAGTGAGTAATGAGGTGAGTGTGTAAATGTGCTGAAAAGTTATCAAATAATTCTGCATTACGTATTTCATCGCGGGAATAATCAATTGACAGGATAGTACGTGAGTAAACATATTCGTAGTAATATTCTGAGACGATGAAACTTGTCCGAACGTGTACTCTCCCTCCCCTCCTCTCTCTCTCTCTCTCTCTCTCTCTCTCTCTCTCTCTCTCAACGCGTCAACGACACGTTCAGGAAGCGCGCACTTGTCTGTCGCTCAAATAGACGAACTTAGAGCATCCGTAAATAAGAATTTTGATACGGTTACAGGGCTGCTGCTATCCAGCAAGGAAACAACAGAAAAGCGTAAATTAATCGAGTCTGCTTTCATTGCTTGCAAGGATGCATTTGTTGAGGTAGCGTCAGTGCTCGCTTTTGTTTTGGAGGAGAGAAATAGCAATAAGCATCAAATCGAAATTGAAGACATCAAAAGGGCGGTCTCCGATTGCTTAAATGAAAGGGAAACAAATGTCGACTTAGGCCGTGTGGGAGTATCCGGATTGCCTGTTCCTTGCGCGAGGCCTGTCGGCGATGGACGTGCGGGGACGTATGCGGCGATGGTTGGTGCTGACGACAGCAGGGTCCGCGTTTCACGCGGCCCCTCAGTCAGTGTCCCGGCGACCACCTCGCTATTGATAGTGCCTACGGATAATAATTCTAGCAGATATACTTCGTCGCAGGCTACGAGGGATGCGCTCTGCGGAGCCCTAAAGCCCTCTGAATGCAAGCTCAGAGTGAACCGAATGTCATTTGCTCGCAAAAATGGAGTATTGATTGAAGCTTTTTCGCCTGACATTAACAAACTATCGAAACATCCTGGACTTGAAAAGGTTGGTTTGAGGGTCATTGAAAATCCGAAGGTCAACCCACGAATTATCATTCATGGCGTTCCGACTGATATGTCGAGTGAAGAGATTTGCGAGGAAATAAAGGCACAAAATGCTGATGACTCCGAGAATTTTGAGGCAAAAATTGTATATCTATATCCTGCAGGGTCTGGAAAGCGCACTACAAGTTGCGTACTGGAGGTTTCGCCACAGACACGCAAGTTTCTGTTTCGCCGAGATCGCGTATATCTCAGATACTCGGCCTGCAGATTCGCTGACTACGTGCGGGTGCTGCAGTGTTACCGATGCCTCGGTTTTGGTCATCTTGCAAAATTTTGTAAGAGCAGACCGATGTGCATTGTAGTGGTCCGCATCAAAGAATTGAATGCACAAAAACTGACTCACATCCGAAGTGCGGAAACTGCCTGCGCGGCCCTGCGCCTTATGACGTTGGGCATGCAGCTACTGACGCGAAGACATGCCCTATCTTATGCAGAAAGATCAAGGACGTCGTAGCTCGTACTAACTATGGATAGTACAAGAAATGATTTGGAAGATTTGCGGATATGCCATGTAAACTAGCAATCGTTCTTTGTCCACTTCGATGAGTTTAACCTATTTTTCGTCACTTCAGGATACCATGTAATCTGCATGTCAGAAACATGGTTAAAACCAAACATACCTGATAACATGGTTCATCTTCAGGAATACACTCTGCACAGACGGGACAGGGTTGGCAGGGGCGGCGGAGGCGTTGCGTTTTACCTGCACAATTCTCTAAACGCGAGTATCTTGGAAATGTCCAGTGAAGAATACTGTCATAAACCGGAGTTTCTCATCGCGGAAATTTCCTTCGTGAGAGCTCCTAGGCTGCTTCTTGCAGTTGTGTATAGACCTCCAAATATAGGACATCTACATGAATTCATGGGCATATTTCTGAATTTGCAGGTCAATTACAGACATTCAGTCATTCTTGGCAATTTCAATACCGACATGTTGGTAGACTCGTACGACACAAATCAGCTTTTAACGTTCGTAGAGTCCTCTGCTTTACATCTTGTGCCTTATGACGCTACACACAACCTACTAAACTCTAGCACCTTGCTAGATCTTTGCATCATCGACGATACTGACAAGCTTGTGGGTTTTGGTCAACATGGGATGTCCTTTCTTTCTGCACACGATCTTATCTACATTCATTACAGGATCCTCACCAGAAGAATACGAAGCAGAGAAGTGCTGTGGAGCTTTGTAAACTTCGATGACGCCGCCTTTATACGTGACGTCCAAGCAAAGGACTGGCAACATCTATTTTCCTTTTCAACAATGAATGAGAAAGTCGAGTTCCTAAACCAGTCAATTATACAATGTTTAGATAAGCACGCGCCACTTCAACGCAGAATTTTCAGGAATCTCCCGGCGCCCTGGCAAACACCTGCCATTAAGGAAGCCATGCGTGAGAGAGACAGAGCGCGTTGACGATGGCGCAGGGATGGAAATGCTCACTCCTATCGTGTCTTCAAGGATCTACGTTACAGTGTGCAGAAGATCGTCCGCACTGCTAAGTGCGACTATTACACAAGGGCATTCAGCGCTAAGGAGGACTCCGGCACTATTTGGGGCAGATTGCGTCAGCTTGGGTTAGTGAAGGTCAAAGACTTAAATAAAGCCTTGGCGCTATCGACAGATGAATTGAATAACTATTTCGCTACAGTTGCGGACCAAGAGTATGAGGGGGTGCGAGCTGATCAGGAGGGAACCTCCGGTGAAATGGACGGTGTTCTCGAGACAAGTTTCGATGATACCAAACTGTACTGGAAATACGTGTCACCACTCGACATAGCTAGGGTCTTTTCTAGAATTAGGTCAAACGCTACGGGCTTGGATGGTGTCTCGGTGAGGACCATTAGGCTTCTACTGCCCTTTATAGCGCCCGTTTTTGAACACGTATTCAATTATTCATTGTCTCAAGGAGTGTTTCCTGATTGTTGGAAGACATCTGTGATCTGTCCATTTCCGAAAATAAAAAATCCTGTCGAGTCGAGACATTACAGGGCAATTGCAATTTTACCAGCTGCATCCAAAGCCTTTGAAAGAATCGCGTGTGAACAGATTCAATGCTACATGGAGAACAATAACTTATTGGACTCTTTCCAATTTGCCTATAGAAGGGGACACTCGACTCAGACTTGCTTGTTAGACTATTGGACGATGCCAGACGCGCTATGGATGACAGAATGATCACGATTACTGTTTTCTTCGATCTGTCTAAGGCCTTTGATAAAGTAAATCACAGCATACTGTTAGAGAAATTAGTTAGCAAAAATTTCTTTGTTTCCGTCTTGAAATGGATTCACTCATGCTTGGTAAATAGATCTCAAGTGGTGAAGGACCCGGCAACTTCAGCTTTGTCGTCTACAATCCCTGTGAGTATCGGGGTTCCGCAGGGATCCGTCTTGGGTCCACTACTGTTTGTCCTCTATTTGCATGATTTCAGCGCGGCCTTGTCATACTGTAAATATAACATTTATGCAGATGACATTGTAATATACACGCATTGCAAACCTTGTGACATCGAAAATTGCGTCGAGCGCATTAACTCTGACGTACCGGGCATCGTCGCCTGGACATCACGGAACAAACTGATACTAAACAACGAAAAGATGCAAGCTATCTTTTTGGGAACAGCTAGATACATTGTAACGGTGTGCCTTTCACACACGCGGACTTAGAGAATAGCTCGCCGGGGTCGAGGGTGGGAAAGGAAGGAGACAGTGCTTTAGTTATAAAAGATAAATAACATTTATTCAATAATGGACATGAGAAATAGGAAGGAATTAACACATGAGGAATTGGATTATAAATAAGTGTATATGTGTGTACGCGGGTGTGTGTATGTATGCGAATGTATTTCGGTGTGTGTGTGTGTGTACTAACGATTTAATGAAAACGGAGCGCGATTGACAATTGCGGCGCGAGTGATAAATAAATGAAACAAAACGCTATTGACAATTGCGGTGCAAATGATAAATTAAAGACGGAGCGCGGCTCGCAGAAAATACGGCGCGACTTACAAATTAAATGACGCGAGTGAATTATAAAGGAAATGGAGCGTGATTGACAATTTCGGCGTGAGAATAAAAACGGAGCGCGACTTACAGGAAATACGGTGCGACTTATAACTAACGACGCGGTTTACAATCGGACGGCGCGACTTATAAATTAAATGACGCGGGATGTAATTGAAAAAACGCGAGTCGTGTCGGAGCACGCGGTTCAGGTAGTGCCTCGGTGGCACTCGGCCGGGAATCGGGTCAGGTACAGGTCAGGTTATTCGGTAGTTCCCGAAGAAGCTGCGGAACATACTCCGGTGGACCCCGGATGCATGAGCACGGTGGCTCCCGTAAGTCGGTGGCACCCGGCTTGACCGAACCTACGGTGGCACCTGGAGGACGGAGATACTGCGCGTCGGTGGTACCCGGCGTGTCACGGTAGTGCCCGTGGCACAGTGTCCAAGCGGTCGGTCGAGCCCGACTGCGAGGACTGAGTGATGAAAGGCCGTCACCGTGGCCTTTTATACTCGCCGACGGTGGGCATGCGGGGAAAGCGCGGGGGCGCGCGGCCCGCTGGCGTGACGTAGACTCGCGTGCGCGTGGGTGTGCGGCCCGCTGCACTGGCGTGAAATGGATTCGCGCTCGCGCTTATACCGGCGGTTTAATTAGTGACGTATTGTCACAACATAAATAGGATTGAGTTGGACACTGTCCCTAGTATCCGTGTGGGTGATGCTGTTGTTCGGTATGAGTCTCAGGTTAAGTATCTTGGCGTCATTGTGTCTAGTACGCTCTCATGGGATAAGCATACAACGAACACTGCCGGTAAAATGAGGAGGGTATTATATCAGCTGAAGTTGTGCAAGCTTCAGTTACCACAGCCACTCAGGATCACACTGATCA
>VBVQ01004161.1:0-15759 GCA_011636635.1 Tetramorium simillimum
GATCAAATATTCTGGTTATTATATAAGTTATAAAGTATTCTGTTCTATTATAATAATCAGAATATTTGATCAATCCTACAAGATTTTTCCGATTCGTCCGTTTTTAACCAGAATTTTCTTTCAGTGTATATTATCTCTTTTACTTCAATTATTATTTCTTTTATTTCCTATATTATTTTTTGTACATGTATATCGAGAGAGACTTTTTTCTCAAAGAACATTGCATTTATCGCAGCTAAAGCAACGTATGCAAAGAACAGTGAATGTTCGAAAATAATCCAATGGTTAAAAGTCGAAAATAAATATGCGGATAATATCGTGTGTTGAAGAATCGCAAAATGATTGCAAAGGGATGAAGACGCAGCGTGGCGTTCGCCCGCCACGTGCATTACGTTCCTCCATAAGCAATTTCCATGCACGGTCGGACAGCATAATTTCCGGTGCACTCGCGCGTGAATGTGAGCACGTAACACACGCGGGCCGTGCACGCACGCACGTACGCACTCACGCACGCGTTGCGCGCTATCGTCTCTGTCTTCCCCGCGATAATCGCGAAACTACGGAGTAGTCCAGCTCGCGGGCGCGCGAATCGCTCTCGCAACGCCAAAGCCCGCAAATGCGTTAGCCTTTGTCCCGCTACGTTGTACGTGATAACGGCGTACGGTATGTACGGCGAGAATACGTGTCGCGACGCGCTCGCCCCACACACACACACACACACACACACACACACTTACACACTTACACACACCCCCGTGCTGCAGCGCGGATGCACAAAGTGTTTGGAACGATAACAAGTAGAGTCGTGCGAGAGGTGGAAACGCTGTTATCGCCCTCCGCGCACGTCACAGGCGGATAATGCGCCGTATAAAGGGATTATTCGCTGCGACCTGGTTGTAAATGCGAATCGGTACCGTGGAGTCTGAAATAAGAAGAAGTCGCGAATGAAGTTTTGATTAAACTTGAGATAAACTGACGGCCGCATGTGCATGATATATTATATATATATATACAGTTACATACGTGTGTCTGTGAGTGTGTGTGAGGGTACATATATATATATGTATATATATATATGTATATATATATATACATATATATATGTATATATATAATTCAATTTTCTCCACTACTGTACGGTTGTTTTAATTGTCTTGAAATTTACACAATTGGCGCGGCACAGCTGCTTTAATTTGCTTGCGTATTGGCCGAGGTGAGCGAGATAACCGCAGTTCACATTGTTCCGAAACATAAAAATGTGTAACAAGGTCAGACCCATTCGTTACGCTTATCGAGCGAACGCAACACATGCGTCGCGACTTTTTACACATTTAATTTGAAACTCATGCGATGAAAGCTGCATGCCGATCACTCGTGCGCGAAATAAGTACCCGGTCGTACCAAATTGGCCAAATAAGCGTCTGCCGGCGTCGACTTGGCAAAATTGCATGTATCCGCGTTGCAAATGCAACCTGTGATTAACATTTATATTAATAAAGCCGATAATAGATTTCACACGATCGCGATCGTGTGAAATACGATATACTACACCGTCGTCAACGCTTAGTTTTCCTCTTCTTCCTTTCTTGCGATAATAATCAATCAATTGGGATTATCACTTTGTACTTATATACTTTAATCGCACTATCTTCACTGGAAAGTTTGTTTGAAGAAGTTTTGGAGATTTTATTTGGCAAATGGTCCTCGCTAATTAAAGTAACCTAAATGTGCTGCGTTCGTGCACTTTATCGCATACACGTGGCCGGAGTACGAAAAGTACAGAGGCAGAGCGAAAAAAACGTGTCTATCTATAATTAAAATAATCCGGAATATAATTAAAATTTTTTAAAAATCATTTTAATAATATTTAATCGATAATTTCTACTGATATGTGCTGATCCCTCATTGGATTAATCATCGCTTTTGCTTTTAGTCATGCGGCGATTAAACGGCTAATTGGAATAAAACGAACATTTAATTCTATTATGACTATTATTTTCTCGCAAATTAGTTTTTCTAATGCAAGTTCTCGACGGATATTTTTAGCACACTTATTCATTCAGTTACCACGGATATTTCTTTGCCATGAACTCAAAAATTTTCGAATTCGAATAATTCGGTAAAGAGTGTCGATCTGCTTATGTAATCTGCGGCTTTCCGTGAAAAAAATTAATAGAAAAAAGCATTGGCTTCTGCATTCGCGCGTTAAATAATAAAACAGTCCCAATTAACCGGTTTCTTTCATTACGGCAGGCAACAAATGCAGAAATGGCAACGGGAAATTGTCGGCACGATCGCACTCGACGTAAACGAAGACGTAGTGAGGCGTGCAATGATCAAGTGTATCCTCGGAAAGATTAACGACTCAGCAGGCCGCGTAGAAACTGCCGGGAACCGAGATCGACGTGGAAAGCAAGGAAGGCCAATTACGGGCCGCCTCTCGATTCGTCTCGCCTCGATTTCGACTCGATTCCTGATTTAATCGAACCTAGGCTGACCCTGCGGCCACACGTAACCACTTAACAAAAACGGGAAAGATAGCTTGAATTGGACAAAATTAATGTCTATGATACCTTAAATGACCCTTTATATATATACTATAATATACATGCCAAAGGAGCAGTAATGATTTTTGAAGAAATATATACACATATATAAATTCATGAGATGTGAACATGCTTGCAAGCTCAGTCTAGCTCGTACGCCAACAATTAGTAATCTGCGTCAATGCTATCCTCATTGTGTGTGTAGCCGAATTAATACCGTATTTCATGTAGACGGTGGAAGCGCATTTATTCTTAGAAGAATATATCGCTCAATGTAATACCACCTCCAAGTTTCCTCTAAGCCTATAGTTATTATAAGTAGATGAAAGTCTGAATCTTGTTATAAGCGGATGGTCTTATTACTTATAATAACTAGTAACGATAATACTCGGTAGCGGCAAGACATTCTCTCGTCTCTCTATTATTGAGATAATGCCTCTTACGTCGTCGCGTACGTATATGTATACTAAATGATAAATATATCGGACTTAAATAAATTGGGAATAAAGTGAAGCTATTAAGTGAAATAGATATGAATTGCGATAATGGATGCTAATTCCTTTTAGGATTTATATTCTCACGTAGTAAAGTCAGCAGGAAGGAAATGAAATTTCTTTGTGCGCAAATTTTTGTAAAATAACGTAACATTGTTAAACTGCACAATTACCGTATACTTTTCCACATATGCATGAGAAACAAATAAAAGGAAGGAACGTTGTAACTTTTTCAGCAAGCATGTCGTTGCTAAATGTACAATAAGCTACAGTTAAAAGTTAAAACGATTCTCCGGCAATCATTGTGAAATTGCACTGTGGCTTTATTATCGGCGGATTACTCTTTCTTTTTGCCGGGGGTATTTACGATTATTCGCTGGCGCGTAACGGACACGTCTGCAACGACGGTCAGCTACCATGCCCTCGCCCGTATGTTCCAACCAGGAACACTCGTAGTAAATTGAAAGTATTCATCGGCGACTCCTTGTGATTTGCCGAGCGACGAACTTTTATCTTCCCCCGGTACTCTCGCCATCATTCGTCCGTTGACTCCCTAACGAGCCTGACTTCTCCTGAGACCTCTCGTTCGAAGGACTCTAGATTCGCATTCTCGTTTTCCCGCTCCGCGCAAATGAAGTACAGAAAAGAATAACCGGGGGGAAAAAAAACGCGGAGAATGAGAATGATCTCGTCACACAGGACTCGCAAATTCTACGAATATCTAGCGCTCGTATTATTAGCAAATAAATTAGAAATTATCTTAGTGCACTTGTACGAGAGATTTTGTTATGTCACTCCTTTGAAAAATGTTTTTTAGCCTTAAAGATTATTACGGCACGTTTATACCGCGGCCTTCTGTAAAATGGAATTAAAAAATTTTTTTCATCATGAAAATCAATCTCCAAATAACTTTTCCTCGAGCAGTAATAGTTCTCGCTATCGGCAATTTATCCCTCTGCAGCTCGAATCATTGTTGACTCAGTCGCGAAGACCTCGATTCCATGAATAATATAACCGCGGTTTGAGATAATTTCCCGAGGTGTTGGCCCGAGAGCTTCCAGAAATTAATTGGCGGAAGTCTATTTTGCATGTCTGTGACATCGAGACGTACACGCGCATGCAAAAATGCGACCCGGTCGTTTGACCGGTCGTTGGCGTGTCGCCAGCGCGTCGCACGGCGCATTTTCAGGATCGTAACATAAAGCCGGAGATTTATAGCGTCGGTGTGCCCGTCGCGGTACCGGTGCCTCTCGGCCAGATGTATGATTTTCGGCCACGGTACGACCGCCCTTGAGGTTCCGACGCGTCACAGACGAAGGGATGAGGACCAGCAATCGACCATAAAACGCTAAGCTACGGCCAAGGTTTTCGCTCTTTTCGATCTAACCATGTATATAGTCTTCTCGTTCCTCTCTCTTGCTTGTATTCTGCGTGTGATCATTTCAAAGGATGTGAGTACATTTGCAAAGAACAAGAGTTTCCAATTTTGCATAAAAGCAACTCGAGATTAATGAAGTTATAAATTCGTTATTAAAAGAGTCTCTCATTTTATATGATTATTAATATGACACTATCAAGTATTAATATCATGTTAAAATCAAATAGAAATCGCAGATTCTTTAACCTTTTTATAATTTTCTTCATGCAGATGTATAATTTGTAATTTTAAAAAGTAGAATGTGTCAAGTTTTTTATATTTACGTTTACTTAAATATTAAATATTAGTTGTATATGACAAGTGTCATATGAGTGAGTGCAATGAAAATATATATGATCTCGTTGTGGCCTTAAATAGTTTCGTCTTACAATTAGTATTTTATTTTAACTTTTTTCTATTTTAATAATGTAATGTATAATGACAAGAATTTAATTAAGAATTTAATTATCTAATTATATTATCTAATTAGAGCACAAAGCATTAAAAAAAAGAAAAGTATCAAAGATTAATTAATTAAAAAAAACAACCTGATTTGCAGTTGCTCTAAAAATTAATATGATGTATAAAATAATGTAAAGACATTAGTATCGATTATATATTCCAGTAGTATTAAATCAATTTGATTTTAGCGTCCTACATCGGAGTTTCGTGATCAATGTTGTTTATTCCCGAACGACATGACTTCGCGAAAGTACCAAATAGATGGAGATACGAGGCGGAAAGGAATTGCCAAACGACCGTGGTTAACGTTGTCGATAACAATATATTCTGCAAACTCAATTTCGACGTGCCTTTGCTTCAAGTTGGCCGAAAAGTTGGCCTAAATTAACCAGAATTCTGCCAAGTCCAGACATATAATTGACTATTTACGAGTACCTTTATATCCAATTTTGATCGTGCGAACGTTAAACTTAAAAGTTGTCATCTATGTGAAACGGCTTCATTTTCTTCTTACATTTTCCTCTTTATCTACTTTACTTTTTCGCATTGGAATTAATTCTCACCGCGCCACAACGTGCAAGAACAATTGTAATTGATCTCTAGGTATTTTAAAAAGTTCACTGGAGGTGCTGTAGTAAAGAAACTCCGGCTGGCTGACTTTCGGATAATTTCTGATTCGCTTCTAGCAAACGAAATCTCTATTCTTCTTTTACTCTTTTTTGCCGCTTCTTTTCTTTTTCCGTATTCCTGGTACCTCTCTCTGCTCAAAACTTTTTGAAATAAATTTTCAATCTTTTATTCTCTTTCAGGAGGGAAAAATCTTAAATAATTCGCTTCCTCCGTTTCGATGTATCGTTAAAATTCAATATACTATAAATTAAAAATAACAAGTATAAGATGAAATTTTTCCTGATTAATATTCTGAGATATTATATGCTATTAAATAGCATTATAAGAAAGATTCAATTTAAGAATGCTTGAAAGGAGGTATTAAATATAAACATAATGATTTTAGTTATTCCTCGTCAGACATTAACATAGTATCTTCTTTAAATTATCGTGTTGTGTAATAAAAGGAAATTGAGGTCAAGCTGTATTAAAAGCGGATTAACTATTTCAGGACATGTATTGAACGTATATAGGCGAAACGGCCTTTACACAGACCTATTAAACTTTTACGATTTAAGTTTTCATCGACCTCGAGAATCGGAAAGCTTTTCTCGTTTAGATCTGTCGAAACGTAATACGAATTCCCGATGCTGAATAGAAACGTTTTATTATGTGCAACTGAATTACTATGCGGGAATTGCAAGAGCTACATGTGAAATGTTAATTAATTAATTTGGAAAATGATTCGTGTACGAAAAGTTTTGCGTTTAGGCGGAAAAAATTTGCCATTTTATGTAGAATATGTTCATTCATACGAGGCATTACCGTGATTTTAAAAATTAATTTTTGTTCAGTTCGTTATGTAATAGAATGTCAGAGACATATAGTACATTTTTGCTGAAAAGAACATAGATATTGCAATAGCTTCGTAGAAATTTTTAATTTGCTATATTCCGAGTAATGGTTGATACATTCGACATAATTATTTTAACTGCGTGTACTTTTTATTCAACATGAGATTGATCATTTATTGGAATCCACGCGCAAGTTTTGAATTACAAACTTCATTTAATTATATTATCCAATGAAAGAGAAAATCCCAGAAATGCCGTCGCGGAATTAATTTGATTATTACATTCTATCTGAAATATTCTCTAAAAGTTTCAAAAATCTTGAAATTTTTGCTCAGAAATCTGAATCAAATTTTAGAGCAGTTATCGACATTATTCTGCGGAACATGTATATTCAATGCTCAAATAGCTTTCGATATTCAGTTATGATACTTGAATTGGAAACAACAGAAGGGATATTCCTCGCTCTATTGCAGTTATGCTATCTTATTCACGGTAATTTATCGGATTTATTTGATAGATATGATACAGAATGAGCGTATCCGCTTGCAAATTCAAAGGATCGGCGCTATGCTCGACGTTTATGCCTATGCCCCGTCGATCTTCGCAGAGCTTCTCTCCGCACGGCTTTCACGGCTTTTCCATAATTTACTTCGACGAAACCGAGAAGGAGACAAGCGGACGTAGAACAATCCCACCCATGCCGCGTGCGTACAGCTTATAGAGTTTAGAGTTTATGACGGGAGCCGCGCGCGCGTTCGTGAAGCACTCTTGCATAGTAAAGAGAAAGAGAGAGAGAGACCTCCACCACCGGCAGAAACTTCCGAGGAAAAAAGGATATGCGCTGAATGAAACGCCGGTTTCTTTTTTATTACTCGAGATACTCGAAAAATTTTATAAGCGAAATTGTATTACGAGCTTCATCATGCTAATCGGTACAATTCCTCTATTATTACTTATATGCATATCTCACATCACGTCAGCATTTACGAACAATGTAATAATTCAATCTATTTTAGTAATATATTTAAAATATTGGAAATATTGGAAAAATATATGCCAATCTTATGTGATATATTTTGTAATACATGACACATGAAGTTTTTAATATATAAAGTTACAAAGTTATATAATGTTACTTAAGAAAAAGAAAAATTTATAAATTATTCCATTATGTTTTCAAATATCGACATGCTTTTCATTAAAATAAAATCGCAGGGGAATATTATTTATTGTAGATACAGTAAACATTTCTCGTACTTCCGTATGATCCACATTTCTCATTAATTCTATTTACTTTCAAGTTACGAGGAACTACGTACTTTATAAATAGTATTTGTTGAAAGCTTTCGCATTTGTATAATCTATACTATCTATAGAATCGAATACTACCATGACGGAATTTGTTCTACGTTCACTCGATCGTCTGTAAAAAAATTTCTGATTAATATTTTCAGAGATAAAATCACGTGGAATGTGCAACTTTATTTCACGAGTAAGCATTATTCTATCTTATGTCAATTTAATATAAATTTCACTCCCGAAAAAAATAAATTAATAAAGAGCATGTTCCAAAATTAAATGTAACTCTTCAGAATCATATATCATCGCCTCGAATATATCTCTTGATATGACAATATCCTGGAAAGTATGGAAAATAAAAAAAAGGATCTCCCAGTGAAATTCAAGAACACTTGTGGAAAGTGGTAGATATCGCCTTCTCCGTAAATTCCCAGGGCGTCTTTTATCTCAGCGCGTAAAGAGAAAACGCGGAGACATTTTGGAAAAGGAACGTCGGGTCTTGCGGCACAACCGCCGGAAACGATGCTCATGATATACATTCGCGGGTGCGCGAGCTTCCCGTCGCTTAGCGAAAATTCTCGCTTCTCGCGCGTCGTCGTATCTACGCCGTCGAATGATTCTCTCTCGGGTCGTCTTCGAAAAGCGCGTTCTCATTTCACCAACGTGTGTATCGAGCTTCTCTCAGGATTACGTCGCAGGAATTTCCGGTCGTTGGGAAATGCACGTGTGAGCGATGAAACGTCAACGCGTCGCGCACGTTTTATTTTGCTATTAATTCGCAGCAGTTGCGTGTCAGTTTCGCGCGATAAAAAGGAGGATTTCTCTACGTGCCTGTCAGTCTGCGTCCATCCAGCGAGCGGATTTACATGGGATTTAGGACGCAGAATAGATCCAAAATTTTACCATTCGTCCTGTAGAAAGCCGCGCGCGTCAATGGCGGGGAAAGATCTTTCTGCTTTCTTTATACACATATGCATATACACATACATAACGCAGATAATAAAGCTCAGCGTAAATACTAATTTGTATTCATGAAATTGCAATTTAGAGTCTCAGCGTAAGGGATTAGCTTCTGCTTGCATGTAAAAATCGCTCGTTATTTCCTATGACCGGTAATAATCTGTCTATCACCGATTGTTTCCACACGTTCGGATGAAGTGAAGTTTCCTCGACGAGGAAACTGATTGCCGCAGGAGAAACGCGAAATCCGCTATAAATTTCGAGAGCAGTATTTTTAAGGGGGAAAAAAAAGGAAAGAAGAAGAAAACGATTATGCTGCGAAAATGATTATGCTCTTTTTTATCTTTAGAATACAATCTCGTGAAGGTCGAAAAAAAAGTTATTCCGTTTGCGTTTATCTTTCATTTCGAAAATCCTACAGCGAGAATAAATAATTTCACCGTGGTTTCAAGTGCTCTTCGACGATTTATCGCGACAGAAGAATTTATGTAGTCGATCTCTTAGACATGTGTCTCCTGTCTGATGGATATTAAGCTAGCATAGCAACATGAGCACAGGATTTAGTGCTCTTTATGTGCTGATTTATTGTTCTAGCTGAAATTATTTTTAAGCCACTTTTTCACGAAGTTAGAATGCCCTTAGAATTTATCAGAAAACAACCGCTAGCTTGGGGGCTCCGAAAAAGAAAAAATATTCGAAGGTGAAGCTTACTCGCGTAAACCAGGGAAAAAGGAGAGTAGGCTGGTCGAAAAATTTACAATATATTTATAAATATTGCTATTGTACAGGTATCAAGGGCAGTGTTTTTCACATATTGTTTGGGACAGGGTACTCTAGGCCGAACATGAAGCTGCGAGTATGTTTTCGAGTCTAGTGTGATTTTACAGGACTCCTGCGAGGAGAATTTCTGTGATGTATACTACTGATTCAAAACACAAGTCGATATAACTCGACTGATGCATTTTCCCAGTACAACGAACATTGTTTTTTTACTTTGCAAAGACTAGTAAATAAATTGAAAGAAATTGATTATTATACAGTCTAAAATTAGAAGAAAGGATTTACAATTCGAATTCGGAATAAGATTAACTCCAGATTTGGAAATGAAAAAAAGATGATCATATCTTTGGAATATAGTGTCTCGCAGTAGAAGTTAAAAAAGATTGTTGAAATTTTAACATTAATACTGTTTTTTTCGAAGAGCGCAGCGAAAAATTAAATTTAGTTACACTAATAAAATCGTGTATTACATCATGCATCTTAACATGACTTTTATAAGCTTCATATAGCTGGTGTAATAAAATTATGAGCTAAATGTGGCTATTCTTGGGTCAAGATAATAGAATTGCGATATTAGAATTACGTTATTTTTAATGATACTCTTTATGGATACTTTTAAAATACGTTTCTTTTGCGTTACTTTCGTGACATTACTGGATTCATCGTTATCCATGATCGTTTATGCTCTCGTTCTTCGAGCCCGCAGAAAGCGTTCCTTCTCATATTTCGCGGTCAGCGAGGGTCGTAGCGAACACGGAGCCATCTCGATGATTCACGGTCATGACTCACTTTACTGCCACAGCATCGAGGAGGGTTCGCATAAATGGCAAGGTCTCCGCAGCCGAGGTAGCGACGAGCAACAGGATAAAATAGCGGAGGTGGTTGCGCGACACAAATAATGTTGCTATCAAATTCTTACCGAAAACTTTATATTTTGTTTCTACTATTTTATCTCGATTCTCTGTTTCGAATCTATTATCATTTTAGATTGTTGAGATTTATAGATCTTATAAGAGATCTTATATGATCTTATATAACCAGACTTATCATTATTAATATGCATTATACAATACATATATATACCTCTAAAAATTTAGATATTAAAATTAAAATAAACCTGTATGTGCTGCAAGGATATTATTAATGGAATTTATTTGAAACTTTATTCTTTTTATCTTAACCAGTTTCAAATGTATGAGTTATTTAAAATTTATAGTTTGACATCACGTGCATAATAATATGCACGTTGAAATTATAGAACGTATATCGCTGAAGTGTCAAACAATCGTCTTCGGACACGTCAACCGTCACAATAACACAACGGATTATTTGTTTCGCTCAGTCCCGATCAATCCCATAAATAGGTAAAATATATTTAATAATTTTTCTGGAACAGGTTTGCGTAAGCTTGCGTTACAGATGTGGCGTAAAGCCGCGGCCGTTTACCATGAAGGAACTTGCCGTTCTTGCCGCGAGAAGTATCGCTCGCGGCATCGGACGTGCTACTTAAGTCGGGCTATCGAATCCGATAGCCGATGGTCGTTTAATGGCTGGTTATGCACGGAAGGACAGGCCGCTTCTCCTGCGTACATGGGACATGCGAGGTGGAGAAGACGGGTCTGCGTATGGACTGAAATTCACGCCGTGTCGTAAATCATGCCGCCGTCGGTTTCTCATGAGTGGCCGTTGTCGGGGGGGGGACCAAGCCGACGACGACGACGACGACGACGACGACGACGATGACGACTGGCCGAGATGACGCCCTTTGATGGCATCAAGAACGCCCACGCATATACAACCTGTTTACGCAGACATAAAGCTCACGCAACGTTTGTTCCGTGTACGCGGGACAACCGCACGATATCTCGAAAGCGTTAACCCGGCCCGTACCGCTGATACCATCGTACTGATCTCTCCGTCGTAAAGTTTACCACTTCTCTCTCCGATAAATTTACTGAACGGTATTAATAATACTAAAAGTAAGGTAACCTCTCTTGCCCGGTCTATCTTGTATATTATTTGTGTTCCGCCTGTAAATGTAATCGCCATACGAACCTTCCTTTGAACGATAACGAAATGAAAGGCGACGTGTATAAGTGCAGTTCTTCAGCATTGTGTTACTTTTAACATTACTGGTCGCGCCATTATCCATAGTCGTTCTTGCTCTCGTTTTTCGAGCCGACGGAAAGTCGTTCTTCTCGTATTTCATTGCAATATCATTCGTTCATATATTCTAAAGAAAAAAATTAAATGTATTTAATACCTACAGAATTCTTGGATATATGTATGTGCTGTTGGAACTTTTGAATCGGTAGGGTATGCATGATTAAGAATTAACTGTTTTATAACATTATTTCTTCTAGGCATATAAATGATATCGTCATGGAAATGTAATAGAGTAGTCTAAATTATTCACAATAATTATAAACGCAAAGATATGCATTGATTTATACCACTACTTTTTTTTTCCTTTTGATTTCTCAATCCGCTTATACGATTGAGAGGCACAGGTTTCTCAAGAAGTCTACCGCTGCTGTTTACAAGTGCGAATATACGCAAGCCATAACGCTTATCTTATCCGCGAGTTACGCAGAAGCTTCGTCATCTAGTCCCCAACGTAAAAGGTAAGCGACGAAGAGCCGCAACGACGAAAGAAAAAAGATGGCATACCATCGGACGACGTAAAACTTGAAGATACGTTTATTACGCCTGAATAAAATAAGCCGGCTTACGGCGATTTCGCGAAGCGACAAATGCCTCCGCGCGCGTTTCCCGTCCATTTGTGGCGTTTTACGAGACATAAATGACGCATAATTCTCTATTACCCATCGCCAAAGTGGCGGCACCGGTACCAGTGAAATAGTAATTTATCCTAAGAACCACGTCTCGCCTCTTACTTGCGATATCACTCGCCCATCCGATTCATTATTTTATCGTACTTGCAAGCTTGTCTTGCGATAGCAAGAGTATTGCGTCCAATAAAGTTTTGCTTTCATTTAAATGTAAAAAAATATATGAAATAAATAATTAAAGATTCTCGATTTTGAAATTAATGAGAAAATAAGGAAAAGTAGGTTTCGAGAATTGAATGCAATTAATTATGCATGAGTTAATGATATGTAATTTAATTAATAATTTAATACAAATTATATATATATAAACATTAATGTACATTTTGACTCTATTATCTTCAATGATGCAGATAAATTAAATAATTTTAAACTCTCCAACGAGCATAAAGCGAATATTTAAAAATTGAATGTACAAAGTAGTGTGTCTTTTAAAAGAAAATACCAGAAAAATTCTGCTATATAACATCTATAGTCTTTAAAATGTTCGGACTAGAAATGAAAATTGGGACAATGCGAAATGAAATCCATTTATCAAACCAAATCCAAAAAAGAGAACGTAAGGTTGATAAACTAAAGTTTTTCATATCTTTCGTATTCAAAGGCTTCAGTTATATAAATGTATAAATTGTATTAAATTATTAATTAAATGTTAATATTAATTTATATACAACTAACCGCGTTTTTTCTTAAAGCCTATTTTTCCTTGTTTCTCAAAAAATACATATTCTTTAGAATATATACATGTTCATATGTATATGTATATGTTTACATATATATTTATACATTTTTTATTAAATAATTTGATTAGAATTTCTTGAATTATCTTTATTAATTCAAGGAAAATACAGGTACCAGAAAAAAAATAGAATTCTTTAAAAAAATGTTCTCGTAGACGAATATATTTTTGTTCCGTGTCAACAATTCTATTATTATATATTTCATGACCTCGCTTTTGTTTGGTGTTCGGTTTTATATTTCTCGTGAATATAATACTTTCGTGTCTATCGGCACTACTGTCACTTTATGTTAGCTCTCAAAAATAATTGGTAATCAGATATTGACGTGATCAATTGGTAAAGTGTATTTTTGAAACATTGCCCAAATAAATAATATATGAGCTAATTTTGTCGAAAACATTAAAAACACTGCAACAAAGTCACCTACGTTCAACTTATCCATCATATTGAAGGAATTGAAAGATGTCCTTACTAATTAACTAAAAAATACTTATCAAGTTGATTCCTATCATTAGAATACTGACGGTATCGAAATGTGAAGAAAGAGATTTCGATACCGTCAAATACCTCAGGTTATATTGTAATACAAATAATGGATAATCCTTATACGCGAAATGTGAATATTTTATTCACACGGCATTTTAGAGCGTTAAACGTGATGCGGGTGCGCATTGATTGATCATTCTGGCGATTCAGCCATCGACGAAATATTCGGTTTCGATGCGTTGCTGATACGATATAGCAGCATCAAAAGCAACCGGGCTCGATGCATCGATCTAAATTACAAAATCGACTTTGCAGACAATCGATAGGTTTGTCGCTGCACTCGGACTATTGACAAGTGATCACACACGCCCATTCTAATATCAGATTTAACGTCGACATGGGGGAAGACAAACAACCCTCGTATTGGATGATGAAACGCGGGACGCGACAAACATATGGCTCCGAAATACCGCTGTAATAACGGGATGTAAATTTACCGGGATAGACGAACGCGGTGTACCGCATTGCATCATGAAAATTCCACGTAGTTCGTTTCGAATTCGTTCGTTTTTAAGCGAACGTTCGCATATGTTGCGAGATATTTCATTCTCCGATCCATAAATCGTGGAAATTATGAATAAAAATTGGATGAGAGCGTTGACAGTTCATAGGAAGCGTTTTAAATTATATATTATATTTTTAAATAGGATCGCTTTATATCTGTTGTATATTTCATGTGTATATAGTTTTACATATTGTACAATAGGCTTGTAATTCTTTTCAGCATTACTTTGTGACGATTTTGTTTGAAAAAGTATTAGTTCGAATTTAAAAAATTTATTTATATATACATCTGAATTAAAGATTAATTGTAACTATTATGCCAAAAATCAGCTGCACTTTAATACATAAATATTAGCTTCAATATTTATTGGATATTTAAATTCAGGTGCTTTTAAACAAAATTTTTAGATAGGCAGTATATCTGTGAAACGATCAGAAAAATCGCCTTTGTATATTTTGTGTTCTACGTACTTGTCTACTGTATGAATAATATATAAATCAGACATTTATATTGAAATTATATTTCCTGACTTTGTGCAACGAATGCTTTGTCATGAAAAGTTAAAAAGTGCAGCGAGCGAAAGAGAGAGAGAGAAGCCGGTCGCATATATTAATCCAGTAAAATAGTTTAGCTCGTTTTTTGCGTGGGATTTACCGAATTTGTAAACCAGCACAACAATTATTAAGTGAGTAGTTTATGATCGCAACGAGCGCCGCGCTAACGAATCGATAAATATACGAGTCTCGTAACTGGACAGCATAAAGGTGAATGCGAGCGCGGGACAAGATGAGAACGAGAAATAGTTGCGCCACGATTCCGCGGCTATGACTGTTTGGGACTACTGTTAACGACGACCTCCTTTTATGAACATCACATCCCTTTGTTTTTACGAGCAGACTGTGCAGCGCGGGCGGTGCAACCGGCGAGTTTCATTCGCGTTTAAGCGCGACTCACGACGCGCGATTCCGGCATTCGACCGGACAATCTGGACATTTAACCCGGTTTTCTTGTAGAAGATTGTGATGACGCGACTACGGTTCACAGTAAAACACAAGCAGTACGAGCGCGGAAATGTCGCGTTTAATTAGACATCTACAGAATCGTCGAGACACGGGTACAAATTACGTCACTCTTCTTTTTTATTTATTAGGAAGTTTGAGAAATTTTTTTTAGACCCTATACAAACAATTTTTTCAAATTGAAATGGTACAGTACAGTCGTCAGTATCCCCGCCTGTCACGCGGGAGACCGGGGTTCGATTCCCCGCCCCGGGGAGATTTTTTTTTATTTTCACAAATCACATTTTGCAAACAATGTTAATTTTTTATTATTATAATTAAATGTGATTGCTGTAAACACGTGTTGCAACGCTATTATAAATGACTCTGCAGTAATTAAATTTTCTTCTTAAAGGTATTATATTAAACGGATGATTTGATACTTATTATAATTATCACCAAGTACGTGATATATTTTGAAGGAATAATTGTAATTTAATAATTCGTATAAAAATACATGTTTAAAACAGCATATTTTCCTTCTGACTTAAAAATTGCAAATGAAATTTAATGAATTAGATGAAAAAAATTAACATTGTTTGCAAAATGTGATTTGTGAAAATAAAAAAAAAATCTCCCCGGCGGGGAATCGAACCCCGGTCTCCCGCGTGACAGGCGGGGATACTGACCACTATACTAC
>VBVQ01004162.1:0-15745 GCA_011636635.1 Tetramorium simillimum
CGCTATATGTATGTGCTATAAACAATCTTATATTAAATAAAAAGCAATAGAAACACAAACGTTTCGATCTGTTGTAATAAGGTCATCTTCAGTGTGAAAAGAATGTCGTTACAAATTCATATTATTACAGAAAATCTTTGGAAAGATACTGCAGAGATAACAATCGATATGACATATGTGCAATATGATAGTTACACTAATCCTTGTGTGATCTTGTAATCGATGTAAATTCTATTGTTGGAAATCGAGATGAGAAACTAGGGTCTCTCTATGACCCAAAGGAGATTATGGATGATAGTTTCAGGCTGATCGATCCATCGTTGATGAACAGAATGTGAAGGAATAGACATTCTAGACGTTCTGTAATAATATGAATTTGTAACGGTATTCTTTTCACATTGAAGATGACCTTATTATAGATCAAAACGTTTGTGTTTCTATTGTTTTTAATTTAATATAAGATTGTTTATAGCACATACATCTAGCATGGTTTCGTCAGCCCTTATTTTATTTTGTATTAGTTTATATGATATCTAACCTCAGAAATGAATTTTCTATGTGGTTAATAAGTATATGTAAAATGTGCTTATTGCATGATATGGAAATACTATGCCACTTTGTTTATTTAGAGAGACAGCACTATTGTATCAGAAAGATACATCGACCGATTATAGCAAGCAGGACGTAGCAATCACGGTATCACATGAGCTCTCTCATCAATGGTTTGGAGATTTAGTGACTCCAAGTTGGTGGACGGATCTTTGGTTGAATGAGGGTTTCGCCACTTACATATCTTATATCGGCGTGAATGCGGTAAAATATTTTTACCGATACATGAAATATCGCACGGGTTATCAAAATACTCAAAATTGCTATCACAATACCGCCGTTTGCCATTCGACGAGTTAAGAAATATGATTTAGAAAACGTTAGACGCTTAAGCATGTATAAATACAACATATATTTTACGTATTATATTGTATTATAAAGTTGTCATATTTCTTAAAACATGCAGGTGGAACCTACCTGGAATGTGATGGAACAATTTGTTGTTGAAGAACTTCAATATGCATTCGATTTAGATTCTTTGAACTCTTCTCATCCCATATCTGTTGTCGTTGACAATCCGGATGAAATCGATGAAATTTTTGACGCCATTTCGTATCAAAAAGGTACTTGATGATTTATATGGATTTGTGACAATTCTAAAGAAATCTAATGTAACTACATATATGTATGTTAATTACTATATTAAAAAAAACGCTCAGGTGCGTCCATACTAAGAATGATGGATGGTTTTCTCACAACTGATGTTTTCAAGAAGGGTTTGACTAATTATTTAAATGAAAAGTACGTAAAAATCATTTAGTAAACTTTTGCTCATTTGCATATAAAACTATTAAAAATTAATAATTATTAACATTTTTGTGATATTATAAATATAAATAAAATTTTATGAATAATTTTTTATATAATGCGAAAAAATAATTGTCGATATTTTTATTTATCAAATAGAGCATATCAAAATGCTACAGAAGATGATTTGTGGTATGCTTTGACGACGCAAGCTCATAAAGATAAGGTACTTGACCCAAACATAACCATTAAAGAAATAATGGATACATGGACCCTGCAAACTGGCTTTCCTGTAGTTAATGTGACCCGAAGTTATAACAACGGTAGTATTACACTGACACAGGTATTTCAATGATCACAAATTAAATATAGATTCAATAAAGTGCTACTTACTAAATGACAAAGTAATAAGTAAAAGCCAATTTAACTGATTTGTACAGACATTTTCTACTAGATATTCTTTCTGTTATATATAAATATTTTGTTTTACTATAAGAGAAGGTTATGGAATGTATAATATTATGTTACAATATTATATATAAATATTATAAATAAAATATTACATGTAAAAACAAAATACTTTTATGATTAATTATTTAGTTAATAAATTATTTACGTTTCAAGAATGTTTATAATAGCATTGTATGCGTTGTTTGGTTTTCGTAGGAACGTTTTCAGCTTGACAACAATGACACGGAGATCACATCAGAATCGTTATGGTGGATACCTATTACTTATACGAGCGAGAAACAATTAAACTTCAATAACACTCGACCTACGAAATGGATGAAAGCAGAACGTTCGATCATCCTTAATAATTCGAAAGTAAACTCACCTGAGTGGGTACTCTTCAATGTACAAGAAACTGGTAATTATATTATCTAAAATATTTACGATAATTGAATTATATTTCTCTGTAGTAAAAGTTTTTAAAATACTTATTTTTATAATACAAAACATTATTACTTGTCTCTAGCATTTTCTAAGGATATTAATTGCAAAATGATTTAGAATCACTTATGAATATTTTGAATATTCTGTAAAACTTTTGAGAATACTCTGTAAAGCTCTTTTTGATCTTATGCTATAAATGTATCGATAACAAGTTTCCTGATTAATAATACAAATTTTTCGATAAAATTAAAATGACATTACAAATCGAGATATATAGAGTGAAGGAGCGGTCCCATGATGCGGAATGTGTGTAATACGGAATTGGCGGAACGCTCCTGATTGGTTGGACACTCTGTACGCTCATTCCGCAAGTTGTGCTCCGCAAAAATATATAAACGTAGTGTGCGCATCTGGGACGTTCCCGATATAATAAGAGAAATTGTTAAAACTTTTTGAAAGAAGAAAAATAAGTTTTAGAAGAATGTCAAAGTTTTAGAAGATGATTGATTTATTTGTTTGAATTATGAAAATATAAATACGGCATCAGATGATACATATACAGTGAACTAGGAGAAAAGGGAAATATTTTGGGAAATTTTTGGGATCGATATGGATCGTAATAAATAAAAATTTATACTAACACGATTATTCTGAGTCATTTCAATGATACAACTTTATATTTTGTAATATACACAATAATAATGTATTATACATGTATTACGTTCATAACAAATGCTCAAAAATTAAAATTGAATTGAAGTGAGTATCACACTTTACAACTCGTGTGGTAAGATGACATTTTTCTGAGCGCAGCTCCTCAGTTGTATCGTCGACAGAGTAACCGTATTCATATAAACTTTTTTTGGTTAAAATGCCGAATAGGGGAGACTCCATCGATGAACTTGACTTTGACATATGTTATCAAGATCCTCCTGAGTAACTCTGAACAGGTTTTAACCGTTGCTTGCTTTTTGTTAAAAAGTTATTAACAAAAATGTTAGGAAATATAACATTTATTTTGAATACTAAAAGGCATAAACTACCATGTTGTAGTACAATCAATGACCTAGTTTCGCGCCGGAAGCGGAGGGGGTTGAAGTTGCTTCGCGTGGAAAACCCATGTGGAACCATACAATTATAGATCTAGTTTTGTTCCAAAAGCAGGGGGGATAAGGTGAAAGTTGCTCCGCGTGGAAAGTCGAAAATACATGTGTATAGCACGTGTACAATACATGTTAACTCCTTAAATGTATACGGCGTCAGAAAATTACATTCTATTTGTGAAAATTTTTTTGTTAATAACTTTTTAATAAAAAACGAGCGACGGCAAAAACCTTCTGAAGGTCACTCAGGAGGTCAACATATGTCAAAGTCAAGGTCATTGGAGGTCGACCCCTAAAACTTTACTATTACCGGAGTTTTTATTGTATTATAAAAAGGGAACTGGTCCCCGCTCTCCTATCTATGTAATAACATATAACTTTTCAGTAATTTCAATTTTGATATAAAATAAATATAGGTTGGGATTAAATTAGGTTTGTTGTTAATATTTTTTTAACAAATAATGAGTGACGGATAAAACCTTTTGAACTTTACTCAGGAGGATGACCTTGATAATATAGACCAAGGTCAAGGTCATTGATGGAGTCTCCCCTATTCGGTATTTTTACCCTTTTTTTTTATAGTGATAATAGCATTGTTTCCTAAAATATTTCTTTCTTCTCCTGACTTATCCTATATTATATTCATATGTGTAATAGGATACTATAGAGTGAATTATGATGTAACAAACTGGAAATTGTTAATCACACAATTGATGAAAAATTTTACAAGTATCTCGACGATTAATCGAGCGCAATTGATCGACGATGCTCTTAATTTGGCTAGAGCTGGAAAGCTCAACTACACTATTGCTTTAAATGTTACGTCTTACTTGGTTCGTGAAATTGAATATTTGCCTTGGGCAGCAGCTTTTAATGCCATGGGTTATCTCAATGATATGTTAATTAAAACAGAATGTTATGACAAATTCAGGGTATGTATTTATCAAATTGAAATATTAGTGATAAATATTTATTAAAATAAATGTTATTATTTTTTAAGGTACACATTATTAAAATATATCAATAATGATTTAATTTGCTAATCTATAATAAGTATTAACGATAATAAGTGAAAAAGAATCGAATGTGAATACAGTTACATAGGAAGAAATAATATTTTTCACAATAAATTTTTTACAGAGTTTTTAATATAATGCTTATTAGCATCAAAAGTTACATCTTTTATTGATTTAATCCTCAGGGTACTAGCTATAAAAAAGTTACGATTCGTATAAATATGGGTTAGCGTAACCCATAAACTTTGTCGGTTTATGTCTCCGAGTAAATTCAATCGATTTCTATGTTTTTTTTTAATCGAAAAGAAAAAGACTCAGAATTAAGATGGTGCTGGTTAGAAAGTCGAAGACATTAAAAGAAAAAAGATATTTTGAAAAGAATGAAAAGGGAACGAAAAATTTTTGCAAAAATGTACTTTTTTTTCAAACGCCTGTATTTTCTTGAAAAAAAAAAAAAAAGATAAAGTAATAAAAAAGGAGGTCAATAGAAAGCTGAAAAAGTGAATTTTAAGAATCTCGAGTCAGATTTTTTATTTTGTTAAAAAACTATATTTATTTGGCGATCTGAAAATGTGAAATTTTCCGGTCACCGAAATAAGGCGTAACGTGAAATACTCACATTACTCACGCAACACTTTATGTTCTTTTATTTTGCACTAAATAATGATATTTTGCATTAAAAATAGTTAAAACATTTTTATGCAACATTTGATTTAACCTAAAATAGTAATTTTGTGACATTCCGTATAACTGGGCGAAAAATACCCGGACGAAAAGTTTCGATGTTCACCCTTCAGCACCTAGGGAGACACTGACGCTGCCAAGCGCTGAGCTAATACTTGGAATCTCAAAATTTCTTCCCCCACACGTCCAACTCTCCCATTTTTCTTCGTTTAAAAATGGCGTGCATTTCAAAATTTGCTCGGGTTACGGTAACTCAGATAGTACCCTGAGGGTTAAATATGTAAATTTGTTTTAATACGAGCTATGTTTTTAGAACGATAATTAATCGATAAGCAGTTTATTATTTTAGAAAAAATGTAAAAATATATAAAATTCCCACAGAAATATTATTAGAATATCATTTTTTGTTATTTAGGTATATACAATATATATAATGTATATAAAATTAATACTTTATTCTTAAAAATTTTAATATTTTTTAGTTGTTCATATTAAAGCTACTTGATAATGTGTACAAGTACGTCGATTTCACTGACCCACTGACAGATTCTCACCTGAAAATTTTCACCCGAATTGGAGTTTTGACTTGGGCTTGTAACTTTGACCATGAGGATTGCGTTATGAACGCCGTGCAACAATTCAATTATTGGCGTAAAACTCCTAAACCGGACACTAATAATCCGTAAGTAGAAATGTCACATCATGTAATATAAAACTGGATTATTTATTAGCAGACGGTTGTATTTTTCAATGCCCAAGAAGGGCAATCATCAAACTATTCTACTCGTTCTGTCAGCGTTAACATATTGATCGTACTATATTGTTCATTAGAATTGTTAGAATTGATTAATGAACGAGAATTGATTAATTTGTGAACAATCAAACATCTAGTAGTTTCGAAATAGAGTGTTGTTCCATGGAAACGTATAATGTCATCCGTCTAGACACTCACTTTTTGTTGTCCCGCTCTTTTCTTTTATACTGCTACACATTTCTGTAAAATATTTTCTTATATTAATAATATATTCTGTTTTATTACATTAATAGCGAATTCGGTTGGTCGCACTAGTGCACACGCAGTGCATATTAAAGCCGTTGTACACTGATCTAATCTGAATGTGAAAGTGAAATATCTTGAATAATAAAATGCCCAATAAATGTCTAAAAACATAGCTCAATAGTACATAAAATGAATTAAAGATTTCGGATTTCAACATGTGTCTATATTTATGTTAATCATTCATCCTTACGTACTATTTATGTACAACGGCTTTAATGTGCACTGAATGCGCACTAGGGCGTATAACCGAATACGCTATAAGAGTGAGCTTTCTTTATCCTCTCTAGTATTGGGTTGAGGACTGACTATTGAGCGTACGGTTGTGCAGTAGAGAATGGTATTTGTTTAGTGCTGCGCTAACAATCGGTCGAAGAAGTTATTCCAATAAGAATAATTAATAAAGCCATTTGTGTGTATTTTCGTAGCAATTATAAATTTTGTGCTTAGGATTTCGCCGAATTTGAGAAGCATAGTTTATTGCACGGCCGTTCGAGTAGGTGGACAAAGTGAATGGGAATTTGCTTGGCAGCGATACCTTCGAACAAACGTAGCATCAGAGAAGGAACTACTCTTGAAGGCATTAGCCTGTACACAAGAGATATGGCTGTTGAATCGACTTTTAGACTGGGCTGTTACGGAAAATTCAGGAATCAAGAAACAAGAAGCCAAAAAAGTTTTCGCATATGTCGCCGACAATATTGCTGGGCAGTCACTCATGTTTAATTACTTTAGAAACAATTGGATACAACTCAATGAATAGTAAGCTTGTTTTTGTATAAGTATGTCATAGAAAGCCTTAAAATATAGAAACATCATTAATTATAAATGTCAATTAATCTTATGTAATTAAGTAAAGATCGAAGATTTTTATTATTATTAATATAGTTTATATTTTAGTTGGATCTTTGTTTTAGATAAAATTATATTTTATTTGTGAAAGTTTGACATACAACATAAATTTCTTATCATTTCCAGTTTTGGACCGTCACTATCAGATACCGGTATCGTAAAATCAGCAACGAAAAGAATAAGTACAACATACGAATTGAAAGATGTAAGTTGAGAGACGATTATATATTTTGAAGATAACTTAAAACTAGAATAATTTAAATACGGAAAAATAATGTAAACATTAAGCTCTTTGATAAATTTGATAGACAAATAGAAATATGTGATCAACACATAGTATAATCAACACATGTAATCCACAAAAAATTTCAATACGTTTTCAAAAAAATTTTATAATGTATCCACTTTTATTATATTGTTTTTTTAGCTGGTACAATTTGCAAGGGAACACGTTGATGAATTTAGTACCGCAACTCGAACTATACAGCAACCGATAGAACGTGCGGAATCCAATATACAATGGATCGATAACAATCATGCGACGATTTGTGATTGGTTACAGCGGAACACCGCCTAATTATCGATAGAAAATTATTTAGCACTCTTTTGCGATGAGTGAAACGTAGTTGTTTAAGTTTTGGCTGAATTGATCATAGTGTCAAAGTGGCGTGCGAGAAAATTGGTTTGTACATAATAAATTATAAATAGGGCATGAAGAACGGAATTGCAAAATAGTCTATTACTGAATCGTATAAGATTATGTATTTTTGCATATATGGTTTTGTAAATATATAGCCAATATTACTGATTGGGAGATATTGCAGAATGGAATGACGCTCATAATATTTACATTACTGATTATGCAGCTGGATATTTTGAAGCCTTGTAAAACTTATTTGACGGGAGACGTTATCACATCTATTTGAAATATGTGGAGGATGATAAAATTAATAATCTTCTGAAATCGTAGATTAGAATTGCTGAGGGTATCAAGCTATGTCTGAAGAATTTTACTGTGAATCTTTTGGATAACAAAGAACTAAAAGGATTCATATAATAATAATAATATTTGATATAATATTTGATATAATGAATATTATGAGAGATAGAGGATTTGTCACAAAATTCTTTACTTTGAAGTTGTTTATGTTTTTGACTAAATATTTAAAATTATTTATGTCATAATTATGTCAGTAATTATGTCATTGTAGATAATTGTATGTTATTTTTTGAAAAATAATATACATATAAATTAATTAAAACAATTGATATATGACTTTAAATATTTTCATTATAAAGTTATCTGAGAGATAATCATTTATTTGAACTCGACAACAGTATGTTATGAAAAAAAATGGAATTCCCTTGAATTTTGTAACATTGAAAGCATGTCAAATAAAAATTATGTATACTACATTCGTTAAATTATATTGAGAGAGCGATAATTTAAAAATAAGTTGTATTGAAAAATAAAGATCAACAAGAAAAATAAAGGTTGATAATTTTACGTATATTTTCTATAGAATTATAAGCATAAAAGTTTTTCTATAACTCTATGTTACTTGCGTAGGGCGTAAAATATATCCCAGCCTTAGAAATTTAATAAATTCACAGATTTTACTATTATACTTACCTCTATCTAAAAGATATATAGCATTATCAAGTTTTATTTAATTATGAATTATTTAGGAAAATAATGAATATTGAGATATAATTTTGTATACAATATTCCTATTTGAATAATTATGTAAAAAATTATGCGCATATTAAAAGAGACTGTGAATTAATAACGTATGAATTAATAACATATAATATCAATAATTATAATCATAATTGTGATAACCTCAAATTAGATAATCATTGTGTGGTTTTTTATACTTTACCAGATATGCGAAAAGTCGATTTTTTTTTATTTATTCGAAAAGTTTCACAATTTACAAATATGGACAGTGTTGTAATCGTGTGTCAATTAGAATTACATGTACATAATCATTATATGTATAGGTGTCATAATGAAAATTTATATTATAATTTTCTTTTAGATGATTGATAATTTAATCACTGTATTTATTATTATCCTTGTAGTTGGACCTCTTTTACTACCTTAGCTCCTACACTGAGAAAAAATGTTCAAAAATTTATTTCAGGGATACAAGGCTTATTTGTACAAAATAAATCTTTTATTTCAATACGGCGAAATAAACTTTTATGTCTAGCAAATAAACCATTCATTTTATTTTTGAAATGAATATTATTTATCTTCAATTAATGTTTATTGCCTCAAAATAATCTATTTAATTGTAAGGATCAAATTTCTTTCAGTTTTTATTAAATTATTTATTTCTTAGAAATAAAGAACCCCGCACTAAACAGCATGAAATTAGGCCTCGGTTAAAATAGCTAAATTAGAAATATGTTGTACATATTTCAAATTTAGCCATTTTAACCGGGGCCCAATTTCATGCTGTTTAGTGCAGGGTCCTTTAATTTAGTTAAATAAAATTTGTATGTACAAGTTTTCTCAAAATCCAATTTGATTTGAATTGATAATATTAATGTATTATATTAGAATGAATATTTATCTGAATAAACTGTTGTGTCTGACTTCTGAGTTTGTGCCATATCTTTGTGCATTTGTTTTTGTTTGCGGAGAAAACTGCGCCGTCATCTCTTAGATATAACTGAAGAGGTTTTATATAACATCATATCTACGTACTTATAATGTCAAATTCATCGTGGCGTATCTGCGGCACTCAGTTCTAAAGTTTCGCTCATACTGTGCGCGTCTCGCCAGATCCAGCTAGTTGACAGTTTAGATAGACTGTCTAACGACAATGAACGAGACTAGTACAATAATGTAATTAGTGCTTCACGCATTAATAATATTACTTTAACGATCAAGTGTGGAAATCGTTTCATCAATCCGGAAACTGCTGACAATTGGAATTTAAACTCCTCACACAGGAACATTATCTTCTTCTATATATTTAATCTAGAGATTCCTGTCGCGATGGAGCTATCCACTTGGTTTTTAACTATTCTGACAGCGAGTATCTGTACATATTATTTTATTCTAAGAAACTTATCGTATTTCGAGCGACGGAATATCCCGCATGTGCGACCAATTCCACTACTAGGCAACCTGGCACCATTTGTTTTTCGACGTATATCCCATATGGAGCTTCTACAAAAACTATACAATCGCTTCTCGGACGCAAAATACTTTGGCTTCTACGACTTCCTGACGCCGACCTACATTATCCGTGATCCAGATCTGATTTCCACAATTGCCATCAAGCAGTTCGACTGCTTCACCGATCACCGTAACTTCGTGAACGAAGCTCTCGATCCGATAGCCGGTAGAAATCTATTTGGCCTGACAGGTGATCACTGGCGCGAGATGCGAAAGCTTCTTAGCCCTAGTTTCACCTCTAGCAAGATGAAGATGATGTTCGGACTCATGATTCAGTGCGTCGAGAACTTCGTCGATTTTGTAACAGCGCAGTCTGGAAAAGCCGGCAAGACGTACAATATGAAAGACATACTGGGAAGATACGCTACCGACACGGTGGCCACGTGTGCCTTCGGCATCAGCGTCGATTCTTTCAGGAATCCGAACAACGAGTTCTACGTGCTTGCTCAGAAAGCAATGACTTTCGACGGCTGGATGACCTTCAAGTTCTTAATGCATCGTAACTTTCCGCTGCTTGCGAAACTCTTGAGGATCAGAATGTTTGGTCCAGAGATAGAGAATTTCTTTAAGGATGTTGTTTCCAGCACAGTGAAGGCCAGAGATGAACAGGGAATTATTCGTCCGGACATGATTCAGTTGATGATGGAGACCAGGAACAAAAATAGCGGACCTGCATTCGACATCGATGAAATGACCGCCCAGGCGTTCGTTTTCTTTCTCGCCGGATTCGATGCCGTATCATCTGCTATGTGTTTTATGGCGCACGAAATCGGTGTCAATCCCGACGTTCAGAGCAAATTAAGAGAGGAAATTTTTGACGTGCTCAAACAGACCAACGGTAAACCTACGTACGAGGCCATCAATGGCATGAAATACTTAGACGCCGTGGTAACTGAAACTCTCAGATTATATTCGATAGCATCTTTCGTTGACAGAAGATGTGTCAAAGAGACTGTATTGCCACCAGCGACTTCAGATAGCAAACCGATACCGATAAAGCCTGGTGATAGCGTATGGTTCCCAGCTTTTTCTCTGCATCGCGATCCAAAGTACTATCCGCAGCCAGACAAGTTCGATCCGGAAAGATTCATTAACGGTGATGTGGATAATTCGATCTATTTGCCATTTGGTATCGGACCCAGAATCTGCATTGGTAATAGATTCGCCCTGATGGAAGCAAAAGTTATGCTGTTCTACCTGCTATGGCGTTGCGATCTTGAACCCGACGTTAAAACCAGAATTCCAATGGTGTTCTCCAAGAAAACACCCGGCCCGTTGCCGGACAACGGCTTCTGGTTGAAATTGCGAGCAAGAGAATCAAAGACTCCTGTTACGCAACACTTATCGAATGGAGTTAATTGACAGTGATAAAGCATATTTACAATTCATCAAATCTGAAATTTTATATTTAAAGTTGTTCTTTCAAGTTATAATGTTCAATATTTTTCTGAATTATATATGTAAAAAAATCAAAAGTTTCAGAAAAGTTTTTTTCAAGTTTTTTAGTATTACTGTATTAAAAATTTTTTTAAATACTTTTTTACAATAGAGGTTAAAAATCGACATTTAGTATGTTCTTATAAAACACAATAATTGCAATATAATAATTTTAGTAAGTGTAGTGTACTGTAATCATAATTGTATAATAGTACAATTATAGTATAGTGTAACAGTAACTGTAATAAAAATATACAATGTCGTTCATTTTGTCTTTGTTTATATTAATTATATAATAATTATTAGTAAAATATAATATTAAAATTTTACTGTTTTCTAAATTATTATTATATCTTTATTTGGAAAGTTTTTTTAATTTTATAAAATTTTATAAACTTTGTTTTTAATCATTGTGAGACGAGACTGAAAGATAACGAACCAAATGGCAAACTCATGTTGTTGTGATTAGATATCAAAAGATAAAGAAATATTATTTTGCCGTCAATATGATAACGACTCATAACAACAATTTGCTATCTGGAAGGGTAAAGTGATATTTGTGTTATCTGGAGAGATACAGTGAAATCCATCCTAGTTATCGACAAAAAATAGAGATCGGGACTTCAGAAATTATTGACAAGAATAGTTCCAATTGGAACAAATAATTTTATTATACTCGCGAGATACTATAATATAATCGCTAGAAAAATATCTTGTCTTTCTCGACCGCGCGGAGGGACCGCCGCTCGACGACACAAGTACGACCAATTCAAACGATGACGTAAGCTCGTTCCGTCTTCCTCTTTCGTCTGCGTCGCTCTTGTCTATCCTCCCACCTCTCGAGTCCGCAGCATCTTTTCGCACGATGTAGCTGCGTGACGTCCGCTGATCGAACGAGAAACAGAGAGATGCGATCTTCCCTTTCCTCTTCTTCTACACCCTACTCGCTCTTTCTACATCTCTTTCTCTCGTTCTCCGTCTCGCGTACGTGCCCTCCTCCCCTTCCTCTCCTTTCTCTCTCTCTTTTAACATTTATATCGCGCTCCATCTCTGTCTTATCAGCAGTCATCTATCTCAGTCGTTTACCGTACCGGTCGCGATGTAGCTGCCGCTCCATCTCTCTCTCTCTCTCCCGCCTGCTCCTTCTCGCTCCTACATCCTTTTCGCTACTTCTTTCTATTCCACAAACATACTCCACGTAGAACACATAATTCCACCTCTCCTTCTCCCTCCCTCTCCTCGTCTCTCTCTTTCCCTTTCTTTGAAAAGCGGCTCTCATGCAGAACTCTCTTGTTCCTCCGCCTATCACTCCCACCAGGTCTCGATCGCTCTATCGCCGTCTCTCTCCCTATCGAGCATCAAAATTGCGCGTCTCCCTCTCTCCCTCACTCACTCTTTCTCTCTCCTTCGACGAGTGTCTTTTTCGCGCGATTGGATCGCGTATCTCCGTTCAACGCGACCATTTCTCTCGCCCGCGCTCTCTCATTCTCCATCTTTCTCGCGCGCCCACAGTCCGCCTCGGCCGTTCCTTCCCCTCCCCGCCCGCGCGCGCGCACCCCACGAGGAAGCCCGAAGTGCCGCGCCGCGAGCCGCTCGGCGGCGCTCGGCTCTGTCAGTCTTGAGTCTCGCGTCGGTCGTTGCGGGTTTGTTTTTCGCCGGCGCCGCGTTCCTTCGCCCGTCCGTTCGACCGGGACCCATGGAGAACCGTGGGCCCGACAGGTGCAGTGCGGCGTGACAAACGAGAGGGACAGACAGCGGGGACAAGGCGGAGAGGCGGCTCCGACGAACGGGGGATGAAGGATGGATGAGAGACCCGCGCTCGCGACGCGGACGTCAACGACTCGATCGTAAACCGACACACGACTCCGACCTCTCGGTAATACTTCGTCCGGCACGTATTTATTTATTGGAAGCGGCACTTCTCTCCGACGACGTTCGAAACACGAGGAGGGAGAATCCACCCCCGATGATCTTTCCCGCGCGATCGAGACGACGACTCTGAGATCCGAACGATTCGGCGCGCGCGCGCGCGAGGAAGGGTGCCATTCGAAAAAGTCGGCGCCGCGCCGTTGAAAGGGCGCCGCTCGCGCCTGCGGCGTCACCTGCGCGTACGATTCAGCTGATCGCGAGTAAGGGGGGTGATAAGCGCGCTTGCACGCCACCCCTGGGAAGGTTCCTCGTCGCCGTCGTGAAAGAGACAAAATTTGTCCAACTGGCGGCGGTTGCCCCCGGGACTCGCAAGCGCACGGCTTGAAGTCGGCTCCGTTTGTCCTTGTCGACGGTGGCCGTTAATACAGAAGACCGAGAGAAGGTAGCCCCGCGTTTGAGTAATCGTCGCCGGTCGATTAGTCTCACGCGAAGTGTTCGAGATCGCGTCAAGTGCAACACTCTTTCCGACGGTCGAGGCCGAGGAAGCGCGCGAGCTTGCGAAGGGAAGGAAGCTTGCGAGAAACTCTCGAGTGCGGGCGATCGGGAGACAGCGGTGGCCGAGGGTGGAGCACATCCTTCTGGGATGTCGACGTGCGGAGGGTGGAGCCTGTGGCCGGCGAGGACGCGCTTTCGACACTCGACAAGATCGCCGACGATCCGTCGCAGCTGAGATCAACGCCGTTTGATCGAGCCCTTCCCCCCTCTCTCTCTCTCTCTCTCTCGGTGATTCGATACATCTTCTCGACACGTCTGTCCCTCGGAGTTGGCGAGGGCGCGACGGAAAGGGATTCTTCGCTGTTAAGCGTCGCGTTAAGCAGCGCGAGACAATCCGGAATTATTCTCGGGAGATTCGGAAAAAGGTGCAGCAGGTAAGAATCTTTTTTTTTTGCAGTTGCTCGCTTTCAGATGTCTGGAATTAGACTTTTGGTTGTTTAATTATATATTGCGTTATTTAATTGTGGGTTATTTAATTAGACATTGTGTTTCAAATTGAAGGAGTTATTTTCAATTATAAAATTTCTTGAAAATTAAAATTATAATTTATAATAATTTCTATTAAAGGAAATGTATATTAATTTTGCGAATTATGATTTGGCAAATATTAATTCCACTTGCATACTCGTTCGATTCATTTCCACGTGATAAATATCTAATTACGAATATTTATAATGAAAAAAATAAATTCTTCTAATTCGTATGTATTTTTTTTACTTTTCATAAAGTCATATTTTTTATAAAATCAGACAGAAAGAAATCTTTTCTGAAAAGCATTGATTATCGTTTCAATCGATCGGAAAAAATTTCAACATTTTATTTGGTGTATTCTCCGACATGATAAAAATAATTTAGCGAAATATTAATAACATTCCTAAATAAATAATTACCCGAAAGATGCGCAGTGACTGATTAATGGCCGGATGGATAATGTCGATTTAACAAGCAATTTAATGTAGTAAATGCAATGTATTATGCAAGGAAAACGAGCCCAAGGCTTCGCCTGTCCGCCGAGCTCATCGCGTTGTGGGCGAGCTTTAACCAAATATGCAAATATCAAGGCTCATATTCTGCGAAGCCGTGTCGGATAAACATTATAAAGTTATTATGAATATGGAAAGCAATCTTACAGTAGGTTTTCGCAACAAAGTGATTGCAAATGCTCGATTTATTTTTCAAATGAATATAGTTTATAGTGTCGACTCGTTAAGATTTTCTTAATAAAATTTTCCCGCTGTACAATTGAGGGACGATTCGTGGAATGGGACGAGGAGGAAGAATGTAAACTATCGTCGTAGACTGCGGCGGCGTATTGAAATCTCTGGTGATTTTAACGCTTGGCGCTATATTTCAGTACTTGGCGCTATATTCAGATACTCAGCTCAGACTCGATATCTAAATTGTTTTTGCTAATTAATCGTTTCACTTTTATTAATTTTTTATTATTATTTTTAAATTATTTTTAAATTATTATTTTTAAATTATTAAAGTCTTATTATTTGTATTAGAATTATTAATTATTCGATCAATTATGCTGAATTATAACACTTTTACGAATAATGTGTATGTTAGAGAAGTACAAATATGTACCATATAAAGATTGCTAGATTCATGTTTAGAAACAATTCGAGTCCTAATGAAAAATGCAATATACAGGGTGTCCCAGAATCGTGGAGCCAATTCTCGTGAGCAGGTAGAGCGGACGAAACTGAGTAGAAAAGTCCTCTAC
>VBVQ01004163.1:4237-15738 GCA_011636635.1 Tetramorium simillimum
TATTTATATTATTTACGAAACTTATGTGTGACAAAGAATATAAAAAAATCACGTCGTTGTTCCTGGTAACGCTAAATGTAAAAAAAGTTGACCTTGAAATAACCTTGAAGGTCAAGCTCAAGGTCAAATCCAAGCTCACCATCGGATTCCTCGTTAAAAGTTACTAAAGAAATGAGCTTGACCTTGATCTAAAAATCCCTACCTAAAAAGATACAGCCTTGTTCCGTTACTTATTTGACACCCTGTATATAATAGATATCTATTATATATATTATCTATAATAGATATGTAGATATATAGAATAGATTTAGGCGTGATGGTCTAAAATCTAAAGCTTCGCGGTATGGAGTTATGGCGTTTGGAACTTTTTCGGAGGGTTAATCCATCTTGATCGAGTTTTTAGCAGTGAGACCTTAAAGTTAAACTCTTCACGAGTATTTTAAAAAAAAATTCATTGAAATCCATGCAGAATTAGAGTGTAGGCAGAATTTTGTCCCTAAACAGTGCTTTTTGTCACACTGTGCGCCACCGCTACGCGGCGTATGGTCCTGGCTTCTAACTCGCGTTCAAAATGTAACGTGCGAGGCTACTTAAGGGCCACCCGCGGGATGACTTGAAACAATTTTTTTTGTATGGAGAGAGTTTATTTTGACACTTGGGTCTCTTGAGCGAGATCTCGTAGGTCGGCATTAGGGATGGGCGATATAGTCTGGTAGTATCGATAAATTGTATCGATGCGTATCGTAGGTCATTGTATTGATACATTTAAATATTAATAAAAAAATTATCGATGTTGCAAATATCGGTTTAAAAAATCGAGTTTTTAAAGTTTGCAATGCAAGATAGAGTTAATAATCTAATAAAACTTTCGGAAGACCAATAGGAAATCTAGAGTATTAGTCTTTGAATTCAAACCACCCAATAAAATGGTGCGTTTATTTACATAGCTACATCAAAAAAGGACTCAATCAGTGACATACAGTGTACTATTGGCTTACAATTAGTAAGGGTGAGTTCCCACCGAGGGCGTCGCGTCATGACGCGCGTCACGAGTTTAACCAATAAAAACCTTTAATTTTATTCCGTCGCAAATAACGCAAAAAAATCAAAGGTTTTGATTGATTAAACTCGTGACGCGCGTCATGACGCGACGCGTGACGCCCTCGGTGAGAATTCACCCTAATTGCGTTCGTATATTACTGCCAGTACTGAAAATCTATAGTATATGTAACTTTAACTATAGATTTTCAGTAATTATGAACGCAACCAATGAGTTTTCTTAAATCGTTTGACTGGTATAAGTTTTTTAAATGTGGAAAAGGTATAAAATAAAACACTACAAACTTATTTTAGTAAAATATAATTTAATTGTAATGTATATATATTTTTAAGGCTAGACAAAAGATATACATTATAAACTTTTATAAATTATATATTTATATATAATTATACCCCAGACAGCACCGACGTCCAATAGACGTCCAATGGACGTACGGTGCTGTCTGGGATATTATAAACGTTTATAAACCATATATTATAAACTTTTATAAACTATATATTATAAACTTTTATAAACCATATATTACAAGCTTTTATAAACCATATATTATAAACTTTTATAAATGCCAATCTTCAACCGACAGCGAACTTAAAAACAATAATTCTTGTAAATGTTGCCCAGTTAGTCGATTTCGCGATTCATTTATAATATTTCCCGCTCGAGAGAACAAATGTTCGGAAGGAACAGACGTTGCGATTATTGTTAAATAACGTTTAGCCAAGTTCGCTAATGGAGAGTATGGATAATTTTGCCAAAATTTTAACGGACTTCAGTTATACTAATAGGTATTTGATTAAGATAATAATTAAACTCGTCAGGCATTTCACTGTTTGTACTATTCAAAGAAATGTGTTGTTTACATTTTTGTATTAATATATCATGATAAGCCCAAAAAACATTATTTTGATTCACAGATTCAGATGAAACATTTTTCTGCTCATTACATAAATTTTCTTTATTAGCAATATTTAAGATACTTGTTATCTTATTTATTGCATGACTACATGCAATTCTATCTAAAAAATGAATTTTCTTGAATCTGGGATCCAAAATAGTAGCAATCGCAAGAAGAGATTTATATTCAATATTTTTAAATCGTGCCTGAAACTCTTGTGTCAAAATTCTTTTCATATAATGTCCTACTTCACAAATAGGTTTGCATAATTCTATCTGATTTACTAATGTATGTAATATCGGTATAACTTGACTACCAGTAACATACATTTCACCAGAAAGCATAGTTGTTGCTGTTTTAAATGGTTCTAATAATTCAATAAATTCTTTTATAGTTTGCAATTCCAATGCTGTTAACATTGATGGAGCTGTAGGATGTTGCATAAGAATCATTCCAATTTTGTCGGACAATTGAATAAATCGATGAAGCATATCAAAAGTGGAATTCCACCGCGTTTCAACATTTTGAATTAATTTTAAATCGGAATGTTCTCGCAGTAAATCCGAAAGAACTACACTCTTTTTAAAAAACGGTACAATAGATTTAACTTTTTTGCACAACAAACTGACAATTTCATCCTGCTCTACAATTTTAGCGTGAACCAAATTCAATGTATGTGCGTAACAATTTAAATGTTTTTCTTCACTGAAAGCATCTATTATAGCCTTTTTTATATTAGACGCATTATCAGAAACGACAACAACTATACTTTCATTTGTAATACTCCATTTTTGTACTATTTCGAGTAACCATTCTTTTAAATTATGCCTATTATAGGATGTATGCCTATTATTTAATTCAGTGACTCCTAACATTACAGTTTTTTTGTCACAATTTATTTGTTAATGTTCAGTTACACCAAGAAAACTTTTCATGTTTAAATCGGTCCAAATATCAGTTGTAAGCGCTATGTTATCTATATTTGATAATTATTCTTTTATCAAATTAGACAAATAAACATATTTTTCTTCAATCAAACAAGTTACTACTTTTCTACTTGGAATATTATAGTGGATTCACCCATTTCATAAAAACTTGGAATCCATGTTTTTCTACAGTTGATAAAGGCATATTGTCTTTGACTATGTAACGGTGTGCCTTTCATACACGCGGTTTTTATTAGATAGCTCGCCGGGGTCGAGGGTGGGAAAGGAAGGAGATAGTGCTTTGGTTTTTATAATAATAAAAATAACATTTATTCAAGAATAAACATTAGAAATTAATATGAAACAATCAAACTGAGCAATTAGTATGAAGAATTGGATAATACAGAATGTGTATATGTGTGTACGCGGGTGTGTGTGTATGCGAATGTATTTCGGGGTGTATGTACGAACTTACGAACTAACGATTTAATAAACGGAGCGCGATTGATAATTGTCGGCGCGAATGATAAATAAATGAAACGGAGCGCGGCTTGCAGGAAATACGGCGTGACTCATAAACTAGCGACGCAGTTTACAATCGGACGGCGCGACTTATAAACTAAATGACGCGAGGCGTAATCCGGAGACGCGGGTCGTGTTGGAGCACGCGGATCGGGTAGTGCCTTGATGGCACCCGGTAGGAGATCAGGTCAGATAGCAGGGGTCAGGTTACTCGGTGGCTCCCGAGGAAGACGCGGAACATACTCCGATGGCTCCCGTAGGTCGGTGGCACCTGGAGATCGGAAAACTGCGCGTCGGTGATACTTGGCATATAACGGTGGCACCCGCAGCGCAGTGTCCAAGCGGTCGGTCGAGCCCGACAGCGAGGACTGAGTGATGAAAGGCCGCCGCCGCGGCCTTTTATACCTGCCGACGGCAGGTGTAGTGGGGGAAACGCGTGGGCGTGCGGCCCGCTGGCACGCTGTAGACTCGCGCGCTTTCTAATGCCGCGCGTGGGCGGCTGCCGGGACGCCGCGCGTGGGCGGCGGACTAGTGACGAGGAGGGGGAGGCGTATTGTCACAACTATCATGAATATCAATTTATTTGTGATGTCTGAGGCTTTAGATCCTCCATCTAGAAAACAATAATGTAGGATAATGTAGTTCATAACATGCTGATAAAAAGTGTCCGTGGGCACCAAGCCCAAAAATGGACAGTTTCCGAGATATAAGGAATTAAAGAGTGGAAAAATGAGAGTTTCAGGTTTCAGCTAATGGCAGTTTGCAACAGGAATATATCCTGATAAATCATATCTTTTTTTATACTAAACCCATATGCAGGTATGAAAGAGAGAAACAGAGTTGTTTGTGTGCGTGTGTGTGTGCGTGTGTGTGTGCGTGTGTGCGTGTGTGCGTGCGTGCGTGCGTGCGTGCGTGCGTGCGTGTGCGCGCGCGCGCGCGTGTGTGTGTGTGTGTGTGTGTGTATGTTCCCAAGGCACAGATAAGGATCCCACGATTCGTCACTCCTGTAATATTTATAGCGACTCCAAAACCTCTTTGCCTTGGTTGTGTATGTGCGTGTGTGCATGAGCGTGTGTGTGCGCGTGTGTGTGCGTGTGCGTGTGTGTGGTAGCCCGTGCGTGCGTGCGTGTCAGGGTCTTCGCATAAGACGCATAGACGTGCCCTGTCAAAGCTCTCATTTTAGATCCTTTATTGATCCACATTTTCAGGTGGATGACGGTTTCCTGCATCATAAACGCTTTCAAGCAGCATGTTCGAAGGATATCGAATATTCTCTTCATGACGCGCATACCCTAGATACCATAACATATTGGTTATGTGTGCACAGGTACCTAGAGTTCGAGCTCCAGACTTACATGTGCAGAAGTGACCTCGAATAGGAATGCGTTCTTCACATATTTCATCAGCTGGTTGATACGATATTCAAAGCTGATGCTTGGTAGCATTTCGAAATCTAGAAAAAATCCTTACTCTTATAAAGCCCAGTCCAGGCACTCTATCTACATCTCTTAACATTTCTAGATGAAATTCTTCATCATCCCTTCGCAGTTTGTCTTGGACGTATGATGGCGCAAGCTTTATTTGATAAATTCCAATGGTAAGTTCTTTTAAATACTCTATAGTGAGTTGTGGAAAGTCTGGTAGTTGTTCCGCATTTAAGGAAACCCATTGTGGGAGCTCAATGGATTCGGACGATACGGCGGCAGGCGTTTTTCAATGTATGACGCAGAAGATCTGGTAGAAGTAGGATTTATTTGTAACTCTAAGCTATATACAATTATATACAATATGAGCCCTGACAAGGGCCGTTCGTCAGCGCGTGGTTGTCCGCAGAGGCGCGGAGTTGGAGTTTTTATAGGGGCCCTGAAAAGGGCCGTTTCGCCGGTCTCTTAGATATGTAGGCGCTCACGCTAAGTTAGAACTGGCTGCGTCCTGGTGTGTTTTAGCGGCCCGAGCTCGTGCAGCGTAGGTGGTATTACAGCTTGCGGTGGATTCGTTCCTATTGCTGTCCGTCGGGGCGACCAGGATACCCCCGGGGTCGACGTCTGACTGCCGACGTCGTAGGCGTACGGCTCTACTTGCACTCCGATGGAGACGCCCTTAGGAGATGGTCGCTTCTCCGCTGCGGGTTGTTCGGCGTCAGTCTGTGTCTCCGTACTCCTGGTTGTCTTGGGAGGAGCCGAAGGGACGCCTGGCTCCCATTCGTCGCTGCTCTCCCACTGGGTGCCTTGGTGTACGAGGTCGTTCCGGTTGACTGGGATCCTCGGTGAGACGATCGGCTGTTCTGGTGGCAGTGGTGATAGTGGCGGCTCCAGTTCCCTGTAACGGGGAGAAGTGTACCGCCAAACCCGTCGGTCGGCCTCGCTCAGGAACACCCTTGGCGGTCTGGTGCGGCGTAGTCGTCTAGGAGACGCTGTCAGCTTGTACAGCCGCCACGGCTCAACCTTATTACACACTGTTGATTCCATAGACATAGGAAGGCCTACGTTTGGAATCGTGCTCCTTCCTTCGCGGATGGCCTTCTTATCCTGTTCCTCGTTGCGATTTCCTTACGAGTTTTCTCTTGCGTCCTGAGCCATCTGTTCGCCGTTGATACGAATTTGATAGAGCCTTGAACTCCTCCTTTGTATCTCGAGCACTTGGCCTTGTGGCTAATTGACTTGTTTTTCCCGCCGCGAGGAAAGTAGGTCACTCCGCCGGTCGGCTGCCATGCCCGGAGGCGCCGGTGAATTGTGGCGCGCGCGTGCGCAGCCGCCACACCCATCTTTGGGCATTTCTGGTCCATAGATTTTCAACTTCAACCCGAGCTTGAATGACATTTGCTTCTCTTGCTTTCTCAAGTAATTGCCGAGCCATTTCCACATTGGCTGATTCCATATGAATCGGAGGGTGATACCTATTAATGATTGCGCCGGCAATTCGATAGAATTCTCCTAAGTTCGGAACATGTTGTATCGGAATCATTAATTGTAAGAATTTAAATATGGATTTAATGTGGCCATTTCTTGCTTCTACAATCCACCTCGACTTTGTAACGATCCGTGAATCGTTAGCGTCTTCCGTATTAAGTTAGCGTTCTCCTGGCGGAAGGTGAGCTGGCATTTTCCACATGACACCTAAATGAGCAAGCAGTTCTGTAGCGTCTCGGTATCCTCTATCTATGAGGACTATATCGTTTTCCTGAAACCAGTGCCTCATTCTTTCTGCATCTCTTAAAAAATCGCTCTGAAGAATTGCAGCGTCGTTGTTGCGGGTGTCTGAAAAATATGGACCTTGAATGTCCAGTATGTAGCCATCAGGTGCAACTATAAGAACTGGTTTTATTAGATGCCGTCCTTTGTGCACACAATACGACTGTCGAACGCCTTAAAATTACTGGATTTTGGGATATAACAATAAGTATCGTCAATAGCTGCAATTACTCTCGGAACATTCGGTTCCGGATTGTACAATTCATTCGCGAATTCCGTCACATGTCTAGCGATGTAATTTGCCCTTGTAATTGCATCGAATCCGATATTTTCTGGTACGAAATGTAATATTAAGACTTCCTGACCGTAGCAATAGAAGTACTCACTGCTTGCCTACTGGGATATTGAAAAATGGCAGCTAAAAAACTATCGGAGAGACCTTGACGCATTTTGCGTAAAAACATCAACAGATTCTTTTTACTAATATTATTTTTGTACCCATCATTACGTCGCACACCTTCGCAAGAAGTGAACAGCTCTCGAAATTGTTCTTTTGACATAGGACAAAAACATTCAAATTCTTCGTCTGACAGACTATTTTCATCGTCAATTCTCTTCATATTGTTAGCGACTTTGCGAAGCCCTTGTAAGAATAACTGAAGTTGAGGTCCTTTGATAACGTATGGCCTATTGACAAATTGCAAACCAAGAAGCAAAGGTTGCAATATAAACCCTTCAGTGTTCATATGTCGCCGACATGACCTTTGTAGCGTGAATCGCTAGGGCATGTGCCCTCCGCACGTGTTCTCCGGTAGAGACAATTCGGGAACGATGCAGGCGAGAATTACATAAATCTCTTTCTTTATAAACACGCGTGAACTTTATTATTTCTGCGGAAATACACCTTCTCACTCAATTCGACTTGCTTATATGGCGATACATTTGCGACGGTGGTAACGGGAGCGCCGTAGCGGCGTAGGAATACATGGAGGGGTCACGCAGGACCAATCGTAGTATCGTGGCGACGAGTGGCCAATGAGAGGCTCGCGCATTAGCGGTAAGGCTCGCGTAAGGCCCGCGAATTACAAAAAGAAATGCGGTAGGAAATGGTACCATACAACCTTACATCATCAGGAATAAAAATACTATGGGATCGCGGTGGGAAGGGGGTACGGATACCACGAAATGATACTCTTTTACAAAGGTCAAGTCAATGTATTTTGGTGAACTCGGATACACGTCTCCTCGTCTTCGCGTCCCTTCTTCACTCAACTCTCCCCTCCTTTTTCCCTCTTCGCCAGCGCCCTCTTACAGCGCCGTAGGCTCTTCTCTCCCGACACCACACTCGGCCATTCTGACTTCGGCGCCATCCTCGGCGTCGTCATCGGTGATTGCGTTGATCTCATTTTCGTCATCAGAGATGACGGGTGCAAAACTTCGATCCATGGACTGTGGCCACGGCTTCTATTATCTACCGATGTGCTCGTCTGCTGCGGGCCTTCGTGGTCGCCAACCTTTTCGACGAGGTATCTGTCATGTCGTAATTTGGAAGTCACTCGGTAGGGTCCAAGATACTTTGAGCGTAGTTTTAAACCAGGTCCTCCTTGGGTTCGTCGTATGGCTACGACGTCGTCAACAGCGTAGGCGCTTACCTTCTTCTGGCGTTTGTTGTAGCTACGTTTATTCTCCTCTTGTATTTTGGCAATGTTCGCTTTGGCTTCGTTTCGTAACTCTGAACGAGTTTGCTGGAAAATGTTGAGTAGCTCTTCCTCTAATGCTGCCCGGAGTGCTGGATCATCTTTTAATCACATGTTGCTTCCGATAAGCAAATTAAATGGCGTCATTCCGATACTCCGATGATAAGACGAGTTTATTAACTGTTGCATTACTCCGACATAACAGTGCCATTCCGCCGGATTATGAGCTGACAACTTGCTTAGGATTGAAATGATTACTCGATTCTGTCTCTCCACTTGGCCGTTACCGTGTGGTTACTAGAATGTGCTCAATGTTTTCTTCTTCACAATACTGCTTAAAAAGATTGGAGGTAAAGGCTGTACCTCGGTCTGATACTTCCCGAATATAATCGCTTGCTTCTTCAGCCTATCGATTACCTCATCTGCTGTCGTCGATTTGGTGGGATAAATCCAGGTGTACTTCGTAAAGGCATCAACCACTACAAATAAGTGGTTATAACTCTTCTTTGTGGACGGCATGGGACCCAAGTGGTCCACATGAAAGGTATCCAATGGAATATTTCCTTTAACTATAGGATTTAGATATCCCTCGCCTTTTCCTAGCTTTCTCTCTGCCAGAATGCACGGTATGCAATTCTTGATAAATTCTTGTATCCTTGTACGTAATTGCGGAAACCAGCAGTGGAACTACGTAAAATAATCACTAGAGAAATAGAAAGAAATTTCCTGTCTATGGTAAAGAAGTAACTACGTAAGGAGAATCGTGCATCATCGGATTGTTCCGGTTGTTACCCGATGTGCTGGAAATAGAAAGACCTTCATAGCTCTTTCTGAATCCATTTCCTAACCTTTGCCATAGGATTGTATGATTTGACCGGTTTGACTACTGCACTAGAAATCATGGGTACGTACATACATAGATAAATATTATTTTATGCAAAATAATAATGTATATATGCGTGTGTGCGTGCGTGCGTGCGTGCGTGCGTGCGTGCGTGTGCGCGTGTGACAAAAATTATTTTTCTATAAAATTAAATATCTATTTATATATTTCTATATTTATATTTATATATATATTTTTCCATTTTTTAATCAATAATTAAATTAAATATAAGTATAATTATATAAAAATCTCTCATTTGTATACGTTATTATTTATGGATGTCATTATTTATAAAAATAATTGTATTTTGTTGTATTAATATTTAGCTTTAAAGTTTAGATAACGTATCTTACGTTTGTAGTTGAATTTTATGAATTTTTTAAAAGAAATTAATCATGAAAGAGATTTCAAAACAACATCTGAACATTGGGAGAGAGAGAGAGAGGGAGAGAGAGAGAGAGAGAGAGAGAGAGAGAGAGAGAGAGAATTTTAAATTATCCCATGTTATTGAAATCAAAATTTGGAGGATTTGATGAAAACAATGCCAAAATAAAAGCATTATGGGAAGAAATGGTCGGCATTCTCAACAGTTTAGGATATGGACAACGTTCTATATAGAAATGGAAAGAGGTATATTATACATAAGATTATCTGAGTGTTTATAATATTTTTTATTTATAATATTACTTAATTTTACAATAATATAGGCTATTGGACGCTGGAAATCTAAAGTTAAAGCCAAAGCAAGACGTCAAAGGCAGGAAATGACTGCAACAGGTGGTGGACCTGTAAAAACAATACCACTGACACAGACAGAGGAAAACTTAATGACCATCTTAGGATGGAAAGGTGTAACTGGAGATTCAAACAAAGAACTAGGAGTGATTACTACTAATAGTCAAGGTAAAAGATAGATATAGTATAATTATCATAATTTCATATATATTTATAGTAATTACAGCCGATTGCATTTACAGTAGCAAAACAATGTACAAATAATACAAGTACGAGAGAGTCAATAACCATACAACCATCCACATTTTCGTGTGGTACACGTCCTTGTACAAACATTGAAATAGTATCCGAGGTTAGAATTATTAATTATAATTAAATATAATTGCATAAGTAATCATTACATACGTAGAAATAATTTTTTTACATGTGATTTACAGTCTACAATAGCATGGCAATCTGCAACAGAAGGAATAATGCAATCATCCTTTAGTGATGAAAATTTTAATGCAAAAGAAATGGTATCTCAGGAAACAGAAACGGTTAGTAATCAATAATTTATACTTAAAAGTACTTACACTAAAGTTTTAATCTAAGGATAGATACTTACTCTATGATCTATGGTACATATCGTCAATGTTATCAAAGCCATCGATAGCAGCATCAAAATCTTCAGAAATAACACTATTGGGTACAGAACCTCCACCATTAGTGCTGTTAAAGAAAGGAATAACAAGCAGAGATAAGGAACTTTCACCATTGTCAGAGTCAAAAAAACAAAGAATAAACGAAGGTAAAGAAGAACCTTCACCATCAGTGCGTTCAAAGAAACGAAAAGCAAACGAAGATAAAGAAAATGATTCGTTTATGCAAAACAAGAAAAAAATGCCGTCGTCTGATAAAAGTCAGCGATATGTGTCTTTAACCACAATGCATCGAGAACAGACGAATATATTAAGTAATATTAGTCTAAACATTAAAAATGCTATGAATCAATTAAAACAGATTGCATCTGATATCAATCAATTAGTCAGTTATTTTATTACAAATGAAAAAACAGGTAACGAATTTGAATCTATTGAGTTTATTGATGACAATTTGAATATGACAGAGTAATGTTATAATTTTAAGTTTGCTTAATTTCTAGAATCTTTTAATTCAGACATTAATTTTGTTCCCATTAAATCAATCCTTATAGCATTAAATTGTATGCAGAATTATTTTAATATTTAAAAATTAATATTTTGTGAGTGCTTATTTTATATACAGGGTGTTTCAGAAATAGTTGGCCAAACTTTAAGAGCATATTCCACTCATTGTAAGGATGAAAAAAAGTTATATAATCATGGGTCCGAAAAAACTTCCTTTCCAAGTTATAAACATTTCTTATTTACATTGAACGTATTTACGTCGGACGACATGCCTCGTATTGACATGCCTCGCATTGACATGCCTCACATTTCATGAATTGTACTTCTATTCACCTTCTGAAGTAAACAAAAAGTTATTAGCTAGATCTATATGGAATTGGAATCAGTCTTCATTTAAGCATTTAAGAATGAAGATAGTATTCATCAACATGGCAGCTTATTCTA
>VBVQ01004164.1:0-15736 GCA_011636635.1 Tetramorium simillimum
CCCCTTTATCATTCCCCCCCCCCCCCGTAACCCCGCCGTTTGCACGTCCCTCGTCGTCGTATCGTCGACAGTAACTGTGCGCAACCCCTTTCTCTATCCCTGCTTCTTACGTTCGCGAACTGCGCGCGGACTGCGAGAGCCTCTGCGTTACTTTAGACTGCTCGCAGGACTTGAAAATGTTCAGATTCCTGGAAAATAAGGCTGTCTATAAGGCCGAAATTGCGTAAACAACGCAAAAGTTTAATAAGATTTCTTCCCTCCATGGCAAGACTTTGATACTAGAGTTTTCTTTAAAGCGTGATAAAATCCACGTCAGCCGTTCTGCACACGGTGCATAATTTATCGAATTTGGCGGCTTCCGTTGTGTAAAATGTCAGCTTCGCAGATCGTTATAATTGTCTACTTAATAATTGGCAACGTCAAATTATGTAATACAAATTAATAATTGGCGTCAAAATGTATATCTTTCCGCTAAGATTTCGAGTCAAACTGACTTCATGTAGAATCCGTCGCGGCCGACCTTCGATCACGCTGCGCCACGTATTCAACCGGCTCATTAAATTTTACAGACGCGCCGTCGCTGTCGAGCGAGCGTCTTTGAATTTTCGAGCGAGTCGATAAGGAGTCGAGGAGAAACGGCTTCTTACTTTCGATAGCGCGAATTATTGTCGACTCATTCACGTGCCCATGCATTATTGCTGAATGCCCCGCGAGCATTAAATCGCAATGCCCGAAACGTCGCGCATTACACATCCGACACACATCGTGCGAGCGGACATGTATACTCGCGATAAAGCGAGCGCGCCCGGCTTGCGGCTACTTTATCAACGGTTTTACGATATTAGGTTGCGGCAAAAGGCTCGTCGCTTTTTCATTTAACGTCGTTTTAAATTTGCGATATTAATTTGCGCCATTGATCGCCGCAGCAGCGGGTGTCCGGCGCAGGGCGCAACACGTGTAAATACAAATTCGCGGACATCACGCGTTCCTTTTGTAACTTCCGGCGAACGTTTTAATTGCACGTAATACACAAAATGAATGCCAACGTGTAACCCTGAGCTATATTTTATATACATTAAAAGTAAGAGACACGAAAAAAAAAAGCGTATTAATACAATACTGGAAAGAGATTAATACAGTGCTTCAATGGAAGATACAGAGATGTTCGATTTCAAGAGGAATTATATATCTGTAGAGAGCCCCATTATAAATCAGATTATTAAATACAAACGATATTGATTACCGATTTTTGATAAGATAATGCGAATAAAATTATTCCGAATAAACTTATACGATGCGTCGCGCGCCATATTAACGTGCCCGAATAATTAACAAGTTATTTGCATCTTTTTTCGAATAATACAACAGCCTTCTTTGATGGGAGGGGACGAGCTCCGGAAATGCGCGACGGGACAATTACATCTCTCGGCTGCGTTTCGCGGCACGATCGGTGGAGGGAGAATTATTGCCTCGCAAAAGCTGACGTAGACGTTGCGCTTTTACATAAATCTTACCGGCTTTCTATCGTCGCGGATACCGAGCCGGTATTGGTTAAATGGGAGAAGTTTCGTTTTTAGCGAGCCAATTCGCAACGATCGCGAACGGGAAGGGGGCCCGTGGAACAGGGATGGATCAGTGGGACGGGCGAGACGGCAAACAATAAAAGTAAGGTAAAAGCAATAAGAATTAAAATGTAATATTGCCGATACGCGATAAGGGAATGACTGTACTACGTAGCAACCAATCAGACAGGACAAATGCGGGCGAACATAAACGAGTATCTGGGCCCCTAATATGCGGTTTGTACATTGGTGTACGCTAAGTTAAATAAAATATCATAGCATTGAAATGTCGCGAGATAACACACAGGTATATTACTCGATTACAATTAAGTAGAGAGATAGCCTTTCCGTAAATCGTTTATTGTAGATTAAATTTTTTATTATAAATTCGTTAATTATTACTTGGATTCAGTTTACATCTCGGATATTTATCACACAATTTTTATATATACTGCATGATATTTACATATTAGTTAAAAAAATGCAAAAAAATGTTTTCAGTAATAAATTGTAATAAAAAAAATCCTAATATAGTTGCATATAAAAATATTATACGGTAAATTACGAATGTAAAACTTTATATTGTTTCCTTGTATTTTATTATGTTTCGAACCAGTGAGAATATCTTTACATTTTAAATCTCAGACAATCTCTCGGAATATTAGCTATAAAAATTTTGCCTGAGCGAGAGAATTCTTCTCTTGCAAAATATCGGTGGTAAAAAATTCGCGCACAAAAAGTTTGTAAGATTTAGATTTTTTGAAATTTATTTGTAAGCAGTTGGGAAACTTCATTGCTATTCCTTCTTCATCCAGGAGGCAAACTTCATCCTCGGTAATTTAGTCGAAAAAGTAGCTCTGCATTAAAATATTGCAAAGAATAAATTACTCGAAGAGAGGATACAGCAACTTTGTCCGATGTCGCTCGAGAACAAAAGAAAAAAACCCGTAGGTTCGGTCTCTCGCGACCGAATCGCGCCCCATAAAAATATGTCCGCCGTTGGCGACACCGCCGCCTCCGCGTTTTGACCGCGCGCGACACCCTCGCGGGATAAATTTACATCCCGAAGTTGCGGGCCGACATACATGCAAACGGACGACAACGCATCCTCATTCGATGTGCTGACGTCACATGACCGGTGAAATTGATTTTTCGACAACGAAAGGGGGACACGCGGGGGGCTCTCGCGATCGTCAAAAAGTGCAGATCCTGAATATTTTAATGGACAGCTCTCGGGGACGTGCAGTCGATACCGGGGAATATCTATAACGGCCTCGGTATCATGTGCCTTAATTAAAACGCTTACGCGTTATATTTTGCAGATGAAGCTCGACACGGATCGGAAGCGGATGCACTGTATACGCAGTGGCGTAACTGAGGGGTCCACGGAACGGTGGGGCTTGAATCATGAGGGATCAGGTATAAAAGGAGGCTCCTCGAGAGACTGAAAAGAGAAAAAGGAAAAACAGAAATGTAGAATGCAATAAAGGAATAAATTAACAATTTATTCCGAGAGAGAATAATAATTTATTCTGCTGTAGCATTAAAAATTGCTCTGTGGATATTAATATAATTTCAAAGAAAAGGGAGAAAAGGAAAAGATGGCCAGAAAGAAAAGCGAACGTATAAAAAGAAGTGACAGAAGGAAAGGAGAAAAGGAAGGAAACAAGGATAGGGAATAAAGATCGTACAAAGGATGCTAAATTCGTCATCCGCCATAATTATGGCATTGAGTTATATCGAGGTATATAAGATATGTCTTGTCATATATTATCATTATAAATTACTATTAAAAATACTCGTAGAGTCTAGAAACGAAATTAACATTAACATTCGGGAGAAAGAACGAAATTCTTGGAGATAGTTCTAGATAAAGAAATTTCCCTCTAATTTTCCGCAAGGGTTCCCCCGAATGTTATTCACTGCGTTCACATGTATGTACATCCGATATGCGCTTTGTGTGAAGCGCGAGCCCCGATATCCGGGCGGCACTTGCTCGCCCTAAATTGAATCGCCCGATGATCCGTTCGAAAGAGCGTTTCGCCGAGAGCGCTCCGAGCAATCCGAGGGATCGACAGGTGCTCTTTCGCCGATCCCGACGAACTGGCGTGCACGCGCCACGCGTCCCGTGAGAATTAATTCCAATGGGAGCCACGCGCCAAATGTAACGCGGCCGGACGCGATAGTGCGGCGCGAGAGGCGTTTGACGATCATTTCCCCATAATACCTGTCCTGTCGCGTCGTAATTTTTCGCACTGCAGTCTCGAGCCTTTGAAAAAAGGCATAGATATAGCTGCACGTGATATTCACTAAACAATGAAACAGCAAGGAGAGATTCTTCGTGAGAAGAAAAAAACAAACAAAAAAACTTTGAATAATTTTTTTAATTGCTTGTATTGTTTTTGAAAAAAAGAACACATGAATATAAAAATATATGATGTATATGTGTGTGTGTGAATGGTGTAATATGCATATATTATGTTTTTTTTATATTTTCTACTTGTTTTTTTCATCAGGAATCTCATCGATTTTGAAATTCCAAAAACTGGACATTATCCATTATGTATTTATTAAGAACCTTCAAATTTTTCGTTTATAAATTATGCGAAATGATTAAGAGTATTGAAGCGATTTGCAAAGATTCGTGAAAAAGAATGATTAATTAAATATTAATGACTATTTGAAAGAATTTTTATTCGCATAAAAGTAAAATTGCACGAAGAAGTAGCGCGTAAATCGGGCGAATTAATTTTTTTATATTAAGAAACTAATTGCGGACGGTCACGATTGTCGTGACCTACTTTTGTAAGACTGCAAAACGAAAAGACGCGAAAGTATTATAGATACTTTACGTTTCCATTTATTCCAGTTTGCTCATATTATTTATTAGCAAGATAAAATTTTTCCCCTCGAAATTTCATTTCTTGAGAATCATAGGAAAATGTCCGCCATTTAAACAAATAAATTATTTGTTTTAGAAGGAATTTTGATCAAACTTGGAAATAGAAAGAATCTAAGGCGAGACACTTTAACGTAATTTTCAAAGCTCCGTCTGGGTTCGATTAAACTCGATTTTCCTCTCTCTTTCAAAGGGCTCAAATATTAACGTCGCGCTATTTCTGACCCTTTCAAAGTTCACGATCTCTCAATTCCCCGCTAGAATTACGCGCGACATTGCACACAATTTTATGATTGACCGAGAAATTTGTCTCCGCGGAAAAATTTTCCGTTAACCATATCGCTTAATAAGCTTCCGTGTAGGAAGTCGATACGTTGTAACAAAATTATGTATTTCATGCCGTTGATTACCGATAATTTCGTCTTTCGGTGCGCTTGAATGTTTCAAGCGCGCCGTTGTTGGAAAGATACCGAGTCGTTTCTACAAATCGAGTGAATTTCCAGGCCGGCCAGATATAGCAAATCGCGGGAAAAAAGCTTCGCGTCGATCGATAATCTGGCGGTAACACCGCTCAGCTTAGCTCGCTACGTACGACGCAGAAAAGACTTTTCCTTTTCTCGTTTTACACTGTAGAATCGTTACCCTCTTTCCCCGAAGTGCTACGAAGTATCAATCTCTTTTTTTTTTCTTCGTTCGGCACAGCACAAAGACTTCCGATGAACAGAACTGAACTTTCGCGGAGTTCCACGAGGAGTAATACGGGGGGTGTCCCGGACAGAGCAGTTAGAAATCCCCGACTTAACTTGAAAGAATTTTTTTCGAGGCTTTTGTTTCCTTCCATAGAAAGAAATTCAAGGAAAAACTTGTCGCAATTGTTAATTAGTCACACTATTTACCGTGGCAATTAAAATTCCGCAATGGCAAAGTCCATTTGGATTTAAATAGAAACGATAAGACTTTGTCATTCTAATATACATACCGAAGATATATATAGATTACAAAATTATATTTTCTATTATTTATAGGTCGCCAGACTGTGAACTTTGACATAATGAAACTTACTTTAATATAGATTTCAAATTAATTCAAGAAATCGTGCACGGTAATTAAGGGGGAATAATATTGTAATTTTGGAGCATTGCAATTTTGATACCCCTCCAGACCTTCTATATTAATGCAAAATATCTCAACAGGCACGGAAATGACTGAATTAAGCGTTAGTTAATTATACCGAAGTCGAGGTCGTTTATTAATAATTGGAGTACTCGCACGATCTCTCGCAACGTATAATCGCGGAATTTACGATGGAATCTTTGCTCCGAGAAACGGTGAATCTTCCGCTCATATGAAACGCATATGTGTGCAATTAGTGGCAATTAGAAAACACAAATCGACTTTGTTTGGGGACGCAAGATTCGAGAGATTTCTCCATTCTCGCATGCCCGGTCGTGCGACAATACGGCTTAGGTCGCACTGTATAATAAGTACTGTAATTGAAGTAATAATCTAGACCTTCGTTCCCATGATGGTTTGCAAAGACGTTTCAAATGACATCAAAAATACCGTAATAGCGTCGGCTTAATTTTTTAAATAATGATAGGTAATACGTAGTGTATCCTGTTTAAAGCGATATACGTCTTAATTGTCAGTAGGCTTATCTTTCTATTGAGTAATGAATGTTAACTAAGTATAAACAGTATAATATTTTAACATTAAAAATAAAATAATTGCTTTTTCAGATAAAACTTGTTTTAAAAAATGTTTAATAATACGACGTAATATATTCTTTGCAAAATAACATTGAACTAATTATTTTCTCTAATTAAGATTAGAGAAAATTTTTGTTCCGCACGATAAGAATTCTATAAATACAAAAAAACCTGAAATTTATTTTGCGACAATTATATATGAGGATAGTCTGAAAAGTTTTGAGCCTCAACATGAAGATGACATTACTCGTTAAAACTACAATTGTACATGTCTCAAAAGATACCTCTAAAAATTTCGACCAGGTTGGACGCTCCGTTGTTGTTTGACAGTTGTTTGTGTCAGTCGATGTCAGTGTTTTTTGCAAAAATGGAAAAACTCGAATATCGTGCCGTAAATTTTTGGATTAAATTGACGGAGTCCCGGAAAACAGCGTCCAATTCGGTTTCAATTTGCGCAGGCGTATTGCCTTTCAAACGCAAAAATTTATTCACGGCACGATATTCGAGACTTTCCATTTTTGCAAAAATACTGACATCGACTGATACAAACTGTCAAACAACAACGGAGCGACCAACCTGGCTGAAATTTTTAGAGATATCTTTTGAGGCATGTACAAAATTGTAGTACTAGAATAGTTTTGACGAGTAATGTCATCTTCATGTTGAGGCTCAAAACTTTTCAGGCTACCCTCGTGTATAGAGTAATAATTGTCTGCGCGACTGCATGATGTGTCAATCAATGTACGATAAAATTATACGGACAAACTAATTTTCAATTTTCAATTTTCAATTTTCTAATTTTCAAAACATATCATTTTCCATGTGTCTAAATTAATAATCTTGTCCGATTTACGTTCTCGAGATTATCTACGTTTCTAATATCTCATCTGGATCCGTTTTGTTACGTATGCCTTGTGAGCGTTTAATCTTCCATGCCATCCATGGCGGGTAGATCGATCGACCGCTATTTGCGTTTTTAATTAACGACATTCCATCGTCGCACGGAGAAATAATTTACGCCGCTTATATACCGCTTACGCCTTTTCACGTATATATGTATAGGCATAGAATCGGCTATATTACGCCTTTAATCGTAGTTATTTTTACTCACCGCAAAGAGCCAAGATCATAAAAATAACGCGAATAATAGTACGGGAATATCGATGAATTGCAATTCCAGAAGGTTACAACCGAGCGGAGGAAAAAAAAATACAGAATATTCGACGACCGCTGTCTATAATCTAGCCAGTACTGACTTTTCATCGCGAATTACGTCGATTTGCATAAGCAACCTCTTTTCAGAGAATCGGTCGATTTTTTCGTAGTTTACGGTCAAAGTTTTTCAACCGTACATTCACGATGTTGTATATCGATTAAAAGTGGCACGTATATTCGAAGGTAACTGTAACTAAGCGACCGCGTGAGTGGCAGAACTTTACATGCGATTGCAAGTAAAACAACTTGAAAATCGAGGAAAGAGAGTTACTATTTGCAAAGCTGACGCGCGACAAAGATGAGATTTATTCCGTTTGCGTCACTGATTACCGCATCATATTCGAACGAGCTGATTTAGCGTCTCTCGATCGAGAATAAGAGTGCTTTCGTTCACGCACACGTACGCGCGAGCAAGGTGTAACGATTTCAAACTTTCTGACATTACGCCAGTAACTTTCACGCAAAATAAATCGGCGAGCATGCCCCTCGGGGATTTCTCTCCGATTCCATCCCGCGCCGCGATTTTTTGTCACACGCTCGCACGCCCCGCTCGCTCGCTCGCACGCTCATTCCCGCTTTTCCGTAGGCGGACCGTGCTGCCGCAGCAGCCGGAATGGCGAGCGTTAGTTTTGCCTCCACCGGCATTAAATCATAGACGGCGGTTTCGCCTGCGGCGTATCCCGGCGGTCGCGGAATTTTTAAGCTTTTTTTTGCGATGCGCACGGAGAGGGAGAGAAAGCCGGCGACTTCGCGCCGCGGCTTACTGCGGTCTTGCGCGTTTTGAAATTCAAGCCACTTGGCGTAATTTCATCACCTCGCGTCCACTGATTATACTTTATTTTTACTTAATCGTGTAATTTTGTGAACGGAATGGTCTATTGTGTTTAATTAAGAATGAAATAATAATCAAAACGTCTCTCGTGCCTTGCGTGCATAAAAAATGTAAGTGACGAATGTCTCTCATCTCAAAATATCCCATTTAATGTATTTATCATATTTAACACATTAGAAATTTAATATTTCGATAAAAATGTCTCTTTGCAATTTTCAGGGAAAATTCAAATTCCAATCTCACAGTAACAGATGTTATCAATCGTACATTCTAGGCGATTGTCAATGGCTAATTACGCGATCGACTTCGAATGCGCGCACTCGCGTCCGTTATGCGTGAGAAAATCTCCGCGCCGACGACGGCGCGTTCCCAGCGACTCGAGAGTCCCGCATTTCCTCGGAATTAGACGTGGAAAGGCGCGATTCGAGACTCGATCAGGCGCTCAACAATACGCACGGCGTGTACTCACCGCTCGGCATTCGGTGTTAGAAAGTACATTAACGGCCAATTATCGCGAGCGGCAACAATAGCAAGAGACCCCGCGTTAAAGCGCTAATGATAAATCCGTGTAAAATATTCCGTTCACGACATCCATAAGCTTCTCTCTTTTTTCTCCCTCCGTTGCGAGAAGTACGTCGTTTTTAAAACATTCCCGTCGCGTCGACACGTTTAGCGACAGCGATTAAGTACGTTTAACGAAAAATTTATTAAAATCCGAGTACAATTAATTTTTCTAAATTAATATTATCTTATTTTTAAGTATATTACGACTTCATACGCGGTTCCGTACTTAATTTTCGACAACTGTCTCCAACGTCAGAAGTATTCTTAGAACTCTTCAACTGAAATACCAATTAGGTCGGAGCTATTTTTAATTCAACGAAAACGTTTTGTTGAAAGCGTTTTTTAACAAGAAATTTGGTATTGATTCTCCCGCTCCGTTAAAATATCACTTGACATTTTGATGAAAGACGAGTTTATTAAACAATTACTGAGCGCATTGTTTACGCGTATTATCGAAACGAGATGTAGAATGTAGCGAAAGAATAAGAGATTAATTGCGTGTTTTGTTACGCTTCCGGTTTTTCAGAGGGCCGTTAAACAGGGGGAAAAAAAAAGAGGAGGTGTCCACAAACTTAATTGTAGAATCGCGTATTGTCGCGCGCGAGTTATTTCGTACGAGTCATCGCACGCGCGCGCTCACGCCAATTCCTCGGCACTGCGTGTGTCCCAATTATCGATCGCCGCGATCGATTTTATCTCGGCTACTATTCCAGTCACGCGCCGGGATCAGACACACCCTGACCTACCCGACGCGGCGAAAACGTTTCCAGCTTCCGAACAATAATCGTCGCGCCGAGCCCGACGGGATGACGGAGACAACGTTGTAATATATGATCGGATCTCGTTCTCGGTCGTTGATGATAATTTAGTAGCCTCGCCTGTGCGTAGACGCCAAAAATATTTCGTTGTACCGGTTCCGCGGTAGGAATGTCGATGACCTTGCGGCTTTATAAATGACGAAATTCCATACTGGCGGATATCCACGAACATATATATTTATATACATATACGCAATGTTTTATATACATACATACATATATACATATATATATATATATACGAGTACCAAAATTCCGTCAGTACAAAATGTACGATCGATGAATATTTATGCAATGGAGAAGAACGGGGAATTTTTTTTCGGAATTTCTCCCTCCCTGTAATTAATAGTACATTTGGTTGTAGCCTTCGGCTGGTATATAATTTAAAACACAAGAACTTTCCCCGTACGTAAACAACAGTCGTTCCTAGTTCCATTATTTTGTTTTCTCTTCGGCTTTTTATGTGCTCGCACGACTTTTATCCGGAGAGCGGGAAAACAAATCCGTCACGACGATCGTTAATCCACGGCTCACGGTAAACGCGTTCAAAGCGATATAAATATTATGCGAGCGTTTCGCACACCCAGTCGCGAATATTCCCGCGGCAAAACACACGATCGGCGCGGCCGTTCAACCGCTCTAAAACGAAGCCGAGCATGGCGACTCTAAGGAACTTGGAGCGCCGCTGCTGAGGCATGTCGCTGCTCTCGATCATCATCGGTATTGATTCCTCTCTCCTCTCCTCACTCTCTCTCTCTCTTCCTGTTTCTCTCCATCTCTGTCCCCATCTCCCTCTCCAACGGCTTCGCCATTCATTATTCACGATGGACGGCATCAAAACAGCGTTATATCGCGATATATTGCGCGGCCCGATCCGACTGGGAGTGCAATGTTCTTACAGAGGATTGCCCTGTGCAGTTTTCAGCAACCGGAGTACAGTCCCCCTTCGCCCCTCGATTTTTCACAAGGAAAAGACAGCCGATAAATATTCATTATCGCCTGTAAATCCGGGATATTATATCTCGAATGTAACGTCGCGCGCGGCTATGTATCCTCATCCGAGGAATATTTGCTCGAAGTGGATTTTTTTCCCCTCAAATGTCACGTGTCGCCAGAGTTTCCTAATTGCAAGCGGCTGGGAAAGCGTGGGAGTTTTCGCGCGCGAGCTAGGCTTTCGAGTTACGCTCGTGCGTTCTTTGAAATGTAGAATTTTGGTTCTACGTTCGATATCAGATAAGATATTTGATAGCGAATGTCGGAATTTTCCCTGACGAAAAGTTGACCTCGCCGCGAGTACACCGTCGAGTTAAGGTCGCAGTTTTCTGGGACAACACGCCTGCATTTAACATAATCATAAAATATATGGCATATATCACGCGTCCGGCGATCTCGGTCACCGACCACCCGTTCCATCGCGAATAATGTCAATGTCGGAATATTGACAATAAAATATCGATCGTTCGGAGAGAGGAGGCTCGGACGTACCGAGGGTTATCGTTATCGGCGTGCCGACCGGCGGACTCCTATCCGATGTATGCGTGCGAGTCGAGTCGAGTTGAGTCGAGTCGAGTCGAGTCGAGGTCGTTCGCACCGCAGCGACGACGAGCACAAGCCGGCATAATATGCCGGCGCAGTCGCGACGTGCGGCACGGAGAGCGGAGCGGAGTGGAGTGGAGCGGCGTGGAGCGGAGCGGCGTGCCTCTCGCAGCCGCGTGACTGCGTCAGAATCGTACGGTTGCTCCACCCCACCCCTCGTGCACGGCCCTGATCTCGGACAAGCAACGCGTAACGAGGTACCAACTGCACCGTAAAACTGAGTTTACTAAACTGGCGGCCGGGCCGCGCCGAGTCGAGCCGAGCCGAGCCCGCGCCCGCCGATCGAGTCGGATATATCAATGTGGAGAAAGATCCAAACGACGATCGAGACCGGCCGGTTCTGATCTTTGAAGGATTTACTTCATCAATCCTCGATACTCTCTGGCCTTTTTATTGTCATCGCGTGGCGATATTATTAAAAGTCGTCGATTAAATTGTAATGTAGTTAATTAGTCATTTATATATACATAATATATGCGACGTGTGTATATTTAGATCACGATAGGCTTAAAATCTATAAATGAATGACAAAGTAGCTAATTTAATTATCATAGCTGCGCGACTTGATCTTTGCTCTCATCGCGAAGTTCAGAAGTTACATAGAGTGTAATTTGAATATAAAATAATATCTAGAATATAACATACAAATTTTGAAATCGGTCGATTACTTTCACATCGTGTAGGCGGACCGCACTCTGCTAGATTGTTTGATTTCGTAAAACGACTGTTGCACTCGTAGGATGTGCATACCATGAAAGAGAGATTGCAGAGAGAGGAAGGGAGGATACGTGTGCGGAATAAATTGGCGGATTTGAATATGTACGCGATACTGTGTAGCGATATCATACATTTTTGAAAATATGCCATTTCTACGTAAAAAAAATTGCATATTTTTATAGTTCAAAAATTTATCGTCTATCATACGTTCGCCGTTAAAGCGATAACATTGCGCTAGAGTTTACCTGATATTAACGCAGAATTTTGTAACGCCGAACAGTTTTACGAAATCCTAAAGCTTTAGGAAAATCCCGAATTTTGTTTAAAAATGAAGTTTTTTCAATAATGTGCGGGAAAACGACGCTCATCATATGCTTGCCAGTCACATTTTTTATGCTCAGTTTTGAAAGTATAAGATTGATATGTTATTTATTTCCACGTTTCATCAATATTCATAGCGTTTCAAAACAGGATTTATATCACTTTTTTTTTCCTTAAACTAAACGGTCATATAATGCCATATGATATTACACCACGTCGTTACTCGTTTTGCCGTAACAGCACAGCAATAATATCTCCACAACAGCTCGATGCCATCACAGAGTGTAAACATTTAACGCGTAACGGATATAGCGTTCCGAAGCATAATCGTGTCCGATTACCGCCAATCGGTTTTTCAATTATATCCCGCAGGTGTAATTGAGTTACAGCAGCGGTATATGCGAAACCGTTTATTATCCGCTTGTTTGCCGATTATCGACGATCCTTAGGGTGCTTAGGTGCCTCTCTCTCTCTCTCTCTCGTCGCCGATCGATGATTCGCGCTCATGTCTGTTCAGGACCTATCCTCTCGAGTGCTTGAGAACCTAGGTCAAATATCGCCCTACAGCTGCTATATTTCGACGGAGGAAAATTAATGCTATAACGCGACACTGTAATAAAAGTTAAAACAAGATATCCGTAATCTCGTCAAATTTGCATTTCTAATGCCATAAAAAAGCTTCACAAAAACACGAGTTCGGAACACTGCTTTGCAAAGATACAAAATTGTCCAACGGTAACTGCACCACGTACTGGAAGAAAGGAAACATCAGCCCCGAACGATCGATGTTTCTTTTTGGAAAAACCCCACGGCTTCGACGCGACAACTAGAATCGCAATGCAGTTCGCGTGACAAGAAAATCACGTATAAGATAGGTGATCGTGGATGACGTCAAGTAGCAGTTACTTTTCAAAGCGCTTTACAATTTGCAGCCACAATGCGTCAACGAGAATCGTGACGCAAGGTCCGCCGCGATAACGCAATTCGTGCTGAAAAAAAAAAGGTCGAAAGTTTTTCCTCGGCGATTAAAAGTGGTTTAATCGATTTTCAGTGCCAACGAGGAGTCGTCGTGTCGCATTACGGCGCAAAAAAGCGATGTTACGGAACGCAAAAGAAAGACAATGAAAAAAAAAGGAAGAAAGAATTATTGCGTTAGTCAGAGCTGCTGACGTTTGTCAGCGCTAATCGGGTTAAAATATATTTTCAAATGTCGCACCGAGCGTCTGAGAACATCACCGCGAGGTACGAAGTTCATTTCACATTGACGCAAAGAGGAAAAAAAAAAATTTTTTTCCTTATATTTCATGAAATAGAATTCAAGTTTAAAAATTATTTCAGAATTGAATTTTATTTGTTATTTTGACTTGGAACTCGAATCTCCTTAAAATTAATCTCAAAGAGAAAATTAGAAATTTCAGATTTTCCTTTGATAGTAAATTGAAATGACTGCGAGTATCACAATTGCTTTCTGAGCGATAATGCGACCTTCCTTTGTAAAAAATTACCCAGATAAGATTTATCTTAAATATTCTCGGATGAATGCAATCTTACACGAGCGAGAAAATACGAAAGAACGAAAGCAACTTGTCAGAAGTCTCGGGGAAAAAAGTGATCCTTACTTCTTTTTTCTAACATGCAATACTATTGCGTCTGATTCGGAGTTACTCCCGGATCAATATTAGACGACACTCCAGAATGACGAGCTCGTCGTTTACGAAGAAGGCAAACACAGAGTGTACGAGCACAGTGTAACGACGAGCAATATTATTGCGACTTCAATTTGCGCGTCGCTCGCGAGACAAAAAGTAGGCAAGCCTGCCGTCATTTTTCCCGGAAGCAAAAATCCCCGTCGCAAAAATAATCGTCGCGCTAACTCGTCGCGCGCAGTTTTATTGCGTTGCGGATTTCGTGGAAAAGCCACTCCATTATAATCTCGATTCGCGACGGCGCGAGTGAGTCACCGGCGCGAAATTATACTCCGTTTCGAAAAAGTGCGCCCGGCGATTTTCGCATTTTCGACTTACGTGACGCGCGCGCGCGCGCGCCCGCGCTCTCGTAACATACGGGATAAATTAGGCGGTCTCGTCCGCCGACCGAGAGGATCAGTCACGCTGACGGGGCCTGGTTAACTAACGCTGATTAGAGCGAGCCGAGGCACGACGGAACGCAAGAATAAGATATAAGGGGCGAGGAATAAATATACGGTGTCCCACTTGCGTGGCGTTAAAGTTTGACGACGTCGACGGATCGGGATTTGACCTTTTGACGCGGAAATTTTCGAGGGTACACCGCGGCCGGCGGCTTTTTAAACTCAATGTTAAATATCATCATAATTAAACATCGGATACGGGGCGAAAAATCTGATTGAATCTACAATAGTGTAAATTTCACTTGAATTAAAAATTTTAAATAAAAACTGTCGCAACGTTATATTTTATCCGGCCAATATTGACACTGGTTGTCCATTTTATATTTATTCACGTTAACCGCGAATGTACCGTTCGAGAGTGCGAAACCGCTTTATCTAACGTTTACGCCGCTATTCTCTTTTATTTTATTGACGTTTCGGGGGCCCCTTAAGAGAGTAAGCCCGTAAGTCTCTCTTTGTATCGCGGCGAGTCTAGCCGCGATATAAATAGGCGAGGAAAATTCAGTCGGCGACGATTAGCACTCTTCGTAACGTCAGTAACGTACGGCGCAATCGATCCCCAAGGGCCTGTTGCTTCGCCCTCGCAGTTAACCAATTCGAACGGCTGTCCTTTTCAAGATCGGAGCTCCGATACGGAGAACGAGGGAGGAGAAGTGCCGAGTCGAACGCCCGCGCTAATCGATGCCGGGTACTATTGGCTGGTAAATAATACGTCTCCCGAATCGTTCATCCCGCCTCTCGAGTGCGCACTCGTCTCGATTGCATTTTCCGTGCTGCAGATCGCACGTAATGAGCCGGCCGGCCGGCCGCGCTCCGCACAAACGGGGGTCTTTAAATTGTGAGAATAGGCAGACGCAGGAGCGTAAAGAGCGCGCGCCTCGTCAAGATCTTATCGTTAACCCTTTCGAAAGTTCAAACACCAGCCGGAGTCGAGTCGGTGGACGCCACCGTCAACTCGGTGTCGCAAGGAAAGTATAGGGGGGTCACGATGTCGCTCCGCGCTATGAATAAAACCGTAATTATTAAGTCACCGCATAGCTCCGGCTGTTCAAAATTCATATAAGCCTCCGGAGTAATTACGATAGCTATTACAAGTCGTAAGTCGATATTCCACGTGCGAATCGCCGGAAGCGAAACGTCTCCCTTTGTCTCGGAGGCAAAGTAGTCCCATTTCCCCCCCCCCAGATAAAGAAACGCAACCGCACTGAGAGAAAAATATAGTTACTTTTGGTTTCAACCACAATTTTATATTTCTGACACGAAATATGATTAATTTAACTATTTGCATCATTACGTTAACAACAATTGTCGTTGGAAATATTCTAAAATTATGGTTGAAGCCAAAGTAATTATA